>CP135536.1:7466240-7531792 GCA_032402905.1 Khaya senegalensis
TATCATATATGGATCAAATAACTAAATTGATTATTCTAATAATATATAATTGAACTTTTATAGGGAATATCAATTTAAAAATATTTGTCCTAAATTCAATTAATTGCCATCTCTAATTATATATTATTAAAATAATTAATTTATTTATTTTATCAATTTATGTTATCACTAATTGGATAAACAAATGTATAAAATTGAAATTCAAAATTATAAGGTAATTTTGTATATTTTAAACTTTCTATCGCAAGTATTTGCATCATTTTCAACAAACATGTGCGATAAAATACTATTAAGTGAAACATTTCTTGATCACAAAATCGAAGGGGAAGGTGGTTCTTTTAATTAGAGTGAACAAGAGAATACATACAATACTACAACATCATTGATGTGAAATACAAATTGCACATGGCAGCAGGCAACCTCACAGTCACAGGAACACAGCAGTAACTACAAATTGCAGCAGGCAACAGTAGTTTCAATTTCATATTCTGCGACAAGAAATCGACTGAATCTTCGAGCTTCCTGTCACGGTGAAAGGTTTCCAGATTTGAAGTAATTACAGCGTCTGTAACAGAAAGGCATGTTCCGTGCTGCCATCAAATTATACTCTGTTCAAGGGAATTATTTCACCCTGCCGAGCATCTCTTTCGATGGGAGAAATCATTTGTGGCATTGTCATACCCCCGGAAACAATGATCTCTGCATTATTGCCAAAATTGTAAGAAGAAGGTACATAACTTTGACAAAATATTGTCATTTGAAAATTTTGGCTAAGCTACACTAGATTATTGATTGATTAATATCAACACAAACTTTTCGCCAAGCAGCCGAAGTTAACGGCTACCTACTCATTTAGCAGGCCAAGAGCTCCTTTAAATAAGCATCTAAAACCTAGCCTGATACATGGATGACTGATATTCAACATATATTTGCTGGAAAATACAATCACAACAAATTAAATTGCAAAAGCCTTGGTATTTTCACACACATAACAGCATTTTCGACTAGTTAAAATACTAGTGAAAGATATTTCAAAATTTATGACATGTTTTTGTTACTAAAAATGTAGTTTTTAGTAGAAATAAATGGTCTTTTGTCACCAGCTGCTACATGCAGAAGCAACTGATGAAAACTAGATACTTTAAGTCTAACAAAACTTACAATGTTTAGATATAAATTCTATACTTCAATTCTACCAAAACTTACAGATTGATTATTTCAAATAACAAAGTTGGATGTTTTACACAAACAATATTGATCATTTAAATAAAAATAACCGGAAATGTACAAACATTTTTAACCAAAACAGAAGCAAGCAAAAAAATCGAAAAAAAAGAAAAAAGGGATTTACCGTAAATAGATCATTTCTTTGCTTATTGCACAAATAGTAGTTATTGCAAAACGGTAAAAAGGGAGCTATAACAAAAGGTGAAACATACCTATCCCTTCTCGAATAGACAGATTTGGTCTTATGATCTCTTTAGAATTTACCAGGAAGATATCGCCAAGATAAAGATGATTTGTTGGGACAAAAACACTACACAACTCTTCATCTTCATTATCTCTCTGCAGTAATCAGCTTACAAACATAATCAATGATGTAGCTTGAGGAAAAAAATATAAAGGTCAAAAAAATGTGGAATTTAACAATGTAATTTTATTATCTGGCACTTGAAATGCACATGCCAGACAAAAATATATGAAAGAGAGCATATCCTCTAAAAGTGACTCATGAACAAAGTTAGACAAATACTTTCCAGCAGAAGATTATATAACATAGACCATAAGTACCTGAAGTATGACTGTTGATGTAATAAAACCAAACGCGTATTCCCCAACACGTGGATGGCGGATAATAGCTACCTCTTTGAAAGCTGTTGTATTTTGATCTGCAGAGAAGATAAAGGTACTGTATTAATTTAAAGCAAATTTATCCAGTCTCATAATATAACACAAGATATCAAAATTTGTGTAGGAAATACGAATATCCTCCCATACTGCCAGTTCAAGGTGGTCAGTTATTAAAACTTACCAGCTTTTTGAATATATTTTGAAAAAGTACAGTCCTATTTCATATTATGTCAGCAATAGAGAAGTTTATACCAAATAAAAGTTACTCCCGTATCATCAGCTACCAGAGATGAGGAAATATGCATTAATGA
This sequence comes from Khaya senegalensis, assembly GCA_032402905.1. Lineage (NCBI taxonomy): Eukaryota > Viridiplantae > Streptophyta > Magnoliopsida > Sapindales > Meliaceae > Khaya > Khaya senegalensis. The sequence continues at coordinate 7,468,403 of CP135536.1, forward strand.
TTAGAGAGTGTAGTAGCCTGTATATCATGAGGCATTGACCACTCTTCAAATTGTGAAATTAAAATGATCACAGTCTGTTAGAACTTTTTAATGGTACTATAACAAACCACAACCAAAAATATCAATATACTGGATAGTTGTCAAATTCATTCCTATATAAGGCATGAGTATTCCATTGACTTGCTAGTATGCAGGAAGATGGAAGCAAGGAAGTATGTATGCACGTTTCAATCCCTTTATAAAAGTAGATTTAAGTGCAAGAATGGAAATAACTGATCAGAAATTACCTGGAGATATCGCAGCGCTAATTTGCTTCGAGGCTGAGTATAAATGCTTAACAAAGGGCATGCGCTTAATAAACCATTCCCCCATCCAGAAAACTGTAGAGCCCAACCAAGATGAAACAAAAACACCAACAAGGAATACAAATACCAGAGATGTGATAAATCCAAGTCCTGCATCATAGACCAAGTACCTTGAGAGTGTGATAATGAAGAGGAGATCCAAAAGAAAAAATGACAAAAAGACAAAATAAAAAATTAAAAATTAAAAAACCTCAAATTATGAATAAACAGTATAATAACTAAACTTAAATTAAATGCATCAGTTCTGCTTTACATTCATCAAGCCTGGACATCTGAAGATGCTAAATTTTCCCAAAAATATAATATCTTCAATTGTATTTTATTTATCTGAAGAAATGGGTAATTTAGGAGTTTTCCACATGGTTAAGTTGTATTTTTCCTGAAATTATTACAATTATACAAAGCATTACTTTATGATTTTGTGATATTACTGGTCTATGTTAATAAATCAAAGAAATGTGAAATCATACATGGAATGAGGAAAAAAAATAACTAATATAAGCTTATTACCATCCAGTAATACTTCGGAACTGAATCCATGCCAAAGGCTAATGTTAATGTAACTATAACTTACCAAAAATGTCAAATCCAAGCTGCTCATATAATGGACTAAAGAAACCATCAACAAACTGAATAAACCACCACGTAATGAAAAATGTAACTGCCACAGGGAAAAGAACTACACTGCAATTTGAGAAACCAATGGAAATGTCAGATTGGAAAGACCCAAAAATACTAGTAACAATTTGGAATGACACAGAATATAGCTACACTTGTACCATCCAGTCATAAACTTCTTTGAGATCCAACTCTGAAGAACAATGCAGCATGCCTAAACAAAAGAAAGAAGTAGGGATATCAAACATGAACATTAATGCCATTTGTTACTTACAACCCTAGTACAAATAAATTTTATATAAACAAACTAATCAAGAATTTCACACATTAGATTGCAGGTAAGCTGAAGGAAGGATTCAAAGCACATATTTCTGGCAGTAGATGATCATGCATTGCATGTATATGTATATGTAACTGTACTTTTTGTCGTCTAAGAGTCTTAATCCATAAGAACTTGCTCATCAACTTGCATGACCAGATGAGAGGGAGCTTTAAATACAGAATAGTTATTGGAAAAAAAGGTTTTCTGTTGTTCCTAAAATCTTTTAGATAGATGCCTAGAATCAGTATTAGTAAATGGCCAGTGTAACCAAAAAACTCTAGTAACACTGGAATGCCATGTAAATTAAAGATATATAAAGAATTGCAAACTCTAAATTCTACAAGCTATGAGGAATGAGCCAAATTCTCAACCTTAAAAACAACTGGATTGCTCAAATCAATGAACCAAGATTGATTCAGTACTGTGGATGACATTTGTTTTAAAAGGAGAAATATTAAGAATGACAAAACCTTTATAATGTAAGCAGTACAAGAACACTGCCAATCATTTTTCATTCCAAGATTGTGTTTCTCAAGAATTTAACCACAGCCTTCATCGTTGCAAAAGATAAATCACGAGATATTTCAAATTTTAAAAACACGTGTGTACCGTTTAAGTTCATGATGTGCAATCAATCCAACTCATAGGACAAAATTGCTCAATGCTATATAAAAACGCATCAGAGAATCCATGTGTATTGGAAGAAACTATTTGATGCTTAATTTTGGATCCACATTTCCTGACATTTTTTTCATTAATACCTCAAATTTTAACCACAACGAAATAATGAAGATATAGACATAAAATTCCCAAATCCTAGCAGTGTCTCTAAATTCTAATGTTGTTTCTTGGTTATGTTTCTCAGCATTTAGTCGTCTTCCGTCACTGTTCTCCAAAATCATTTTTTGTGTCATAAATTCAAAGCAAATATATATATATATATATATCGAATTTTAAAAACAAATAAATCATTCTCCAATAAGCATGTTTCCTGTGTTTTCTAAAAACTAGATTCGGAAAACAAACAAAATTCTCGTTCAACTTCTATAAAGTACTAACAAAAGACGGCGTTTTCATTATTTTCCACAATTTTCGAAACAGTTACCAAAACATATTGTCAAATATTTGGAAAACAAATAATTTAATTTCTCGTTTTCATTTCACAACACGTCTTCTACAAAAACAATTTCTATTAAAAAACAATTTCTATTAAATAACAAATAAGATCCGAAAAAACCGTGACCACATAAAGATAGATCAAGGACAGTCCAAATAAAGTAATGAAAACGGACGGCGGAGATTTAAAGAAATGAACGAACCTGACGAGAGGAAGAACTGGAGGAAGTAGGGGGAGTCTTGACCGGATCTTCAGGATCTTCGCCGCCATTCTCAGCTTGACTCAGTGGAATCGACGTTGATTCTTTGTCTTCCGGCATTTCTTCTACTTCTCCGTTAGTTTCTAAAAAATCTTGCCGAAACTGAACCGAAAGTTTCGCTGGGAGAGAAATGGACGGAGAGTGTAAGGAGAAGGCTGGAGGAGTGCTAAACGTTGACGTGCAAGTACAAGAAAGCGAAACATATGACGATGCGGTAATAACATCCGAGTCCCTACCTTATTAAATTTTTACAAATTTAGACACAAATATTTATTTTATGATAATTGAAATACCTCGTTTTGTTTGTCCACTGTAGCCGTAATTTTGTCGGGAGACAGGAACTAGCTAAGGACTTATTGGTTACAAATGAAAAACAATGTTGTTATTTGAGTAAATGTAATAATTTAGGAGGCCAGATGTTACAAAATCATTTGATAATTCTTACTTACCTAGCAAGACTAATTTGATTGGACAATGGCATTTGGCAGAACCCGGAAACTGCGTACTTAAGCAATGCCCGTTGGGCAGTAGCATGAGCAATATTTTATTACTTGTTGACGGCAGATAAATCATTTTCATTAAAATTTAAAATATAAATTATTTACTTTTATTTATAAATATCTAATAATAATTGGGTTGTTATATTCTATAAGATGAGTGACCTCTCCTATCACACGTGTATGTCACTTTTAATTTTTTTTTTTTATGAATGTTTTAATATATTGTGTTGAGGATTAGATTAAATTGAGTTCTATTTGATTCGATTCATTTTATTTCTTCTTTTAAACTTTGTGGTATAAAAAAAATGATAATACGATGTATTTAACTCTTAATAATTATAATTTACTTAGTTTATATAGTAATTGTAATAAAATAATTAAAAAAATATATCCAAACTAACAAATAAATTGAGTAATTAATAAATACCTTTATATGTAATTTGTTAAAATAATAAATAGACGAATTTATATGTAAAAATTACAAATATTTTTATTAAATATAATAAAATCTATCATGAAATACAAAGTTACCATTGATTTGTTGAAAATATTAATATAATATTTTTTATTTTATTTTATTATATAATTAATTTATTAAAAAATTAAGTGTATAAAAATTATTTATGAAAATATTTACACTAATAAAAATTTTAAAATATAAATTTTATTCTTAATAAAATATTTTATTAATTAAAACAAAATAAAATAAGAAAATCACTAATTATTTATTTTCATATTCAAAAAAATCTTTAATAATCTATTATAAAGATATTTTTTGAAAATAAAAAATAAAATGTGCACATTTGATATTTATAGGTGATAAAATATTTTTAAAAAATAATTAAGATAATATTTTATTATCGTTATAAAATATAACTTTTATGCTTTTAAAAATTTTTGAAATATTTTATTGCCAATAGATATCAAATTTACGTATTTTTATTTTTCATTCTCAAAACATATTTTTATAATAAACTATAGAAATATTGTTCAATATAATTAGCCTTTTTTTTGTTTTTATTAATAAAATATTTTGTCAAATATAAAATTTACACTTTAACATTTTTTATTAGTATAAATATTTTTATTGACAATTTTTATATGTCAAATTTTTTAATAAGTTAATTTTATACTAAAAAATAAAATTATAATAAAAAGATAAAATTATATTTTAAAAAATATCTATACTTTTTTATATGTAATTTTATTTACCTATTGTTTTAACTAACTTCTATTATTTATTCCAAAAAAAAAAAAACAATTGAGTGTCTACATGAGTATTTTTGAATAAGATTAAGTGAAGCTAAATGTCTTTTTGATCAAACTTGAAGAAATCAGCAACAAAAGAAAAATCAATCTCAAACAAAAGCTTGTCCAAACTAACCGAGTGAAAAACCTAAATATGTTTTTTTTTTTTCACAAGTTTTTTAAAAAAAGTATATTTGATTTTAAAAGCAATAGTTTTAGGAATAGAAAACGAGTTTACTAATATTTTTTTAAAATAATTTTTCAAAATAAAAGATAAGGAGAAATTGCTTAGTATTATTTAAATAAATAAGTAAAGTAGTAGTTTTGAAGAGAAAAAAAAATAAATTAAATTCATAAACAAATTTTTAAAAATGTAGAAAAATTATAAATTTGTTCTTTTTTTAGTTTTTAGTTAAAATTAAATATATAATTTTTTTAATTTCAAAAATAAAATTTTAGCCAAACATATTATTTACTATTTTTATTGTTAAAATAAAACAAAACAGCCTCTAATGAATTTCCCAATTTATTTTGCTAAATAATCTCTGTAAAAATTATCCAAAGTATTAGATAACTTTGTTACCTTCAAAAAAGACAATCACAAGTTCAAAGAAAAAGGTAGAAGTGTTAGTTGGGTTAGGTTGACCTGCAAAAAAATAGGTCAATAAGGCTCAACTTAGTCAACTCATTAAAATGTAAGTAGGTTTAGATTCTAATAAGTCACTATTGATCAACTTGTAAGTTCATAATATTTTATTAAAATAATAATATTTAAATAATTAAATATTATAAATCTACAAAATCCAACCTTATCCAGTGAGCTTATTTTGTAAAGTAGTTGAGTTGACTCTTTGATACCGCTAAAAAAAATTGTTTTGATTCTCAAATTTTATTATAAATTAACAATATAATTAGAATAAAAAATAATCATTCAATATTTATAATAAAAAAATTATACCATCATTTTATAATGCTTTTCCTAAAAAGATTTTGGTTGATTGTAATATGTTATTAAATTATATATTATTGCAAAATTGTTAAATAAATATTGAGAATTTCTTTTCTCTAATTCTTATCCTCCTTAGAAAATTGTTAGTTTTGTCACTTAAAAATTTTATCATTTTTCTACTTCAATACTTGTTGAAAATTCGTTTTTTTTAAATACATCCACTTGATTATTTTTTTTATTATTTTTCTTGTAATTTTCTACTTCTCGATACTCACTTCCAAAAATGTTTTTTTCATTAATTTTTATAAGTTTATAAATTTATTTTGCAGTCTTACTCATTTGGACAATGAAAATTTCATTTAATATTAAAGAGTTGTGACTTTAAAATCACACATGTTCTAAAATAAAAAAATTGCATATCAAATATTAAAGAAAAATTAGTGAATTCAACTAAAATTATTTATGATGAAAGGTAAAAAATAATTAAATATATTATCCAATGGATTTGAAAATCCTCATCTATTTAGAAAATGAGAGAATAATCTTTTTAAAAAATAATTAAATAAATATCCTCATCTAATTTCAATTGTTCAATAAATCAATTGAAAATTTTTTCTCAAATATTATAAAATTTTGTAGAAATTTTAACAAAGATAAATCAATAATAAAATGAATTGGAATGAAATGACACATGTTTTGATGAAATTATTTACTTAAGAGTTAATGTTAATATTTTTTATACTTTTTATTAAATTTAAGGGTAAATACACATACACACTCTTCCTCTCTCTCTCCTCGGATACAAAACTCTCACAATGCTTCCTTACCAAAGACCTTTTTAATGATAAAAGTTATTTTTTTTCAAACAATAAAAACTTAAATTTTAAATTTTAAAAAGTGAAAATTTTTTGAAAGGTTAAATTGTCTTCAATACGAATGCTTTATATTAAAAAATTTACTCTATTTATTTTATAATATAATTTTTTTTAAGAAATGTCTATTAAAATAATTATTAAACTTTTATTAGAAGATACTTGTGAAAACTAAATAATCAATATTTTTTTTATTTTTTGTCAAAAACTCTACTCGAAGAAGCTATCCTTAAAAAGTTACTAAATGAATCTTAAAAGGGTTACTTTTTGCGAAAAAAAAAAAAAAAAGAGAGAGTAAACACTCACCATTCGATTATTTTATTTTAATTTATTGTTAAAAGCCGATTTTATCAGCCGAGCCCATTTCAAAATTGTAGGCCCAATGAGCCCGATTGGGTTTACGGGACTAGTTTTTAAATTTGTAGTACATAATTACAAAAATAGTCTCGTAAAAACATAATAAAAAAATTAATTTTTTTTATTTTTTATTATTTTAAAACTATTATTTTATTTAAAAAATAATTTTTTGTTCTCCTAACACAATTTTTAAAAAATTTATTTATTAAAATAATTACATATGTTATAGCAAAATTGTGATTGAACCAAACTGTTAATAATAAATTATTTTATTTTTTAATTAAAAATTATATTTATAAACTTTATATTGACCAAATATTTGAATCAAAATATTTTTTAATAGTAACTGTAAACAAAAGAAACAAGGATTCTTAATTAAAAATTATTATTTACCAAATATTCTAATAGACACACTTAAATCAATTATAACAATACTAAATATTTTTTGTAATTTACTCGGATAAATTATTTTTGTAGAAGTTATGTCTAACACAAATTTGATAAGTAACTAAGAGTAGAAAATATTACAAATTGAAAATTAAAGAAATATTAACATTTTCATCAATTATTGATTGATCTTACCAAAAATCAGTACAAAATTACAAATTAATTAACAACTTATTTTCCCGTCACAAGTGAGACATTCATATCATGCAAGCTCAACACACTTTTCACTTTTTGTTTCAAAGTTGGTTCTCATGTGATTGCATCCACGACAGGGGTAGATCAGATAAGCCCGTCGAGTTCAAAATTCCAGCCTGTGGTCCACTAATCCAACGGCTGGCATTCATTCATTCATACCTTTTGCAAACGGCCCCAACATTAATATTGTTCATGATTCTTCCCTTGCCCCCTTCCACCCAAATTAAAAGTTGAAAATCTAATCACCTTTATATCACTTACCAAACTCAATATCAAACATTTTTATTATAATTACTATAATTTATTATTTTTTATAATATTATCATTAACTTTTTAAAAATTTTAAAACTTATTAAATTAAAATACTCCAATATATAATTTATACGAGTTTTGAAATAATAAAAAATTATTACAGGTTAAAATGGAATATTAAATAATATTAGTAAGTGAAAAATACTCATTGTCTTGTGTTTTGCTAATTTATAATTATTCGCATGATAAAGTAATGGGAAATTACTCTTTTAAATATAATTATAATGTTGAAATTTACCAAAAATTGAGCATTGAAATTTGTATTTTTATTCATATTAAGGAAAATTGATTGCAACTTTTAATAATTAGGTATTTGTTGAGATAATTATTTATTTAAAAAATATTAAAATAATTTTTTTTAAAGATTTTATTATCAAATTAATAATAAATATATATTTTTTAAATATTATTTTTTTCAAATGTTTAATTTATAATTTAAATATTAAAAAATTATTATCGAATATAATGATACTTTTAATTGCGTGTATACAGATATTTTTGATCTTGGTGATTTTACAAGAAATGTTGAACAAATCAGTAATCAAGAAGGAAAGGAAGTTTTTCATTTACACCCCAAAACCAAAAACCAAGAAGAGTAAATTCGTTGACAATTAGTATTTGAAAATCTAGTAGCTAAGGTAGAATATGTTCAAGTATGATAGAAAATATAATAAAAACTCTTTTCTTTATATAAAAATCAACTGATTTTTTAGTTAAAATAAAATGTTTTTGTAGAAATGATTTGAAAAAAAAAAAAAAAAATTTCTTAAATCTCCATATAGAAAAAGACCGAGGACCAAACGCCAATCCAGCTCTACCTAATTTTACCGCGCACAAACAAAAGGCCATTGAGTGACGCTCCCTTGTCTTTTGGCGGGAAAATTGAAAAAAAAAATGTGACAGAGGGAAAACAGATAGGAATTCAAAAACCCTAAGTAGTTTCTGAATTTGAAATTGACATTTCCGCTATTTAATAGGCCGACGGCAATACATTTCTTCTTGCGCACACTACCTGTTCGATATAATTATTCTTAGAGAGATAAGACGAGAACTGGTTAAGATGTACGTGGTGAAGAGGGATGGGAGGCAGGAAGCCGTTCATTTTGATAAGATAACAGCGAGGTTAAAGAAGTTGAGTTATGGACTCAGCAGCGAACACTGTGATCCGGTACTTGTGGCACAGAAAGTCTGTGCCGGAGTGTACAAGGGCGTCACCACTAGCCAACTCGATGAGCTGGCCGCTGAAACTGCCGCTGCCATGACCGCTAACCACCCGGATTATGCTTGCGTGAGTTTAGTTAACTCTTCCTTGTAATTGTTTTTGATTCCGTAAGAGCTTGTTCGTAAGTAAATTGATTTCAAGGTTTGGTACTCTTGATTTATTTGATTTGTTAGAGTACCTGCATACGTTCTTTTCTTTATTATTATTGCTATTATTTAGCGACGTTGGAGGCTGAAGGTGTAATTTCCGTGTCATTTGTTTATGTCTGAAATTTGTTTGACACAGTTGGCTGCAAGAATTGCTGTTTCAAACCTACACAAGAACACCAAGAAATCTTTTTCAGAAACGTAAGTGCTTTCCTTTTTCCTTATTTAATTAGCTCTTCTTTCTTTTTTTTTTTCTTTTTTTTTTTTTTCTATCCAAGTAATAATATTTAGGCAAGGCAGTAGTTAATTTTTATTTGCTGATGAATCATACAGGATCAAGGACATGTATAATCATTACAATGAGAGATCTGGACTGAAAGCTCCTCTTGTTGCTGATGACGTTTTTGATATAATCATGAAGGTATTGTATGATTTCATTTTTGATCAATTGATGATTGTTCTACATTTGCTTTAGGTGAAAACATTATTGTAGCTTGGTGTTGATATTAGATCAGGCTGAATTAAGATTTTTTTTCCCATAAATGTTTATGGGTTTATATCTGTTCAGGGAGTTTTTAATCATAGAAGGGAATATTTTAATAATAATAATAACAGAAAAAATGCACACCTTACAAGAGAGGATAAAATGAGCCTTATATGTGTACAAAAAAATAAAAACTAAAAGGATTGTTATTCCAGGAAAAAAAGTGCAAACACAATGAAACAGTATTTAAGCTGTCCTTCACAATATTTCAAAGAGTAGAGGGTATCTGTTATCATTAAGTACAATAAAATAGAATGTTCTTCATTGGACAATAATCAATGGAAAGCCACAGTGATGTTGCCAAAAATTGTTGCAGTTGTAGTTTATGTTATGGTGTATTATGATGTGATCTATTGTATCATAAGAGGTTGACTGCTTGTGTTATGTTCTGTTTTTGACACCACAAATCCTGAGTTAACTAGGTTAGAAATCTACAACAAGTAATTAAGGATGAAAGAACATATGCAGTATTGGACACAGTTTGAGTGAGAATTATGTCTTAGCAACAAAGTGGTGTTATCATGTTATATGCCCTCTTTCTTTTTTGATATTTTCATTTATTTGTGATTTCTGTTTGTTGATTGTTATGAATTGTTTTAGGTTCTCATGCGTGCCAAAGTGTTTGCTAATTTACTTTAATAAGTTCTTTTTGTAAAATTTTATTTGTGTATCATTTTTATTTATTGTTTCCAGCTGGAATTTTACTTTTGTTTTTTTGTTGAATTCTTTTGTTTCAGAATGCTGCTTGTTTGGACAGTGTCATTATCTATGATCGTGATTTTGACTATGATTATTTTGGCTTCAAAACACTTGAGAGATCCTACCTCTTGAAGGTTCAAGGAAAGGTTGTAGAAAGGCCTCAACATATGTTAATGAGGGTTTCTGTTGGGATTCACAAGGACGATATTGATTCTGCTATCAAAACATACCATATGATGTCTCAACGATGGTTTACCCATGCATCTCCCACACTTTTTAATGCTGGAACACCAAGGCCCCAGGTATGTTTAGTTAATGCAGTTGGAATCAGATCTTTATTTGTCTTAGTTTTGCCTTTTTTTTTTGATATCAAGTGCAATCCACTAGGGTAATTTATTTGCTTCAATATGCTAATGTGGTGTTGTTGGTTTTTTTTTTTTTTTTTTTTTTTTTTTTTTTTTTTATGTTTTTTGCTAGTTGAGTAGTTGCTTTTTGGTGTGCATGAAAGATGACAGTATCGAAGGAATATATGAGACTTTGACAGAGTGTGCTGTTGTTAGCAAATCAGCTGGAGGGATTGGTGTCTCAGTTCACAACATTCGTGCAACAGGGAGTTATATTCGTGGAACAAATGGGACATCTAATGGTATTGTCCCAATGCTGCGGGTGTTCAATGATACTGCTCGTTATGTTGATCAAGGCGGTGGCAAGAGAAAGGGTAATTGCTCATGTCAAGTTTTATTTGTTTTGTCACATATAATATTTTTAGGTACTTTATCTTTAAGTGTAATGCATGGTGCTTGTAGGTGCTTTTGCTGTGTACTTGGAGCCCTGGCATGCTGATATATTTGAGTTTCTTGATCTTCGGAAAAACCATGGAAAGGTATAGTGGGATAAGCACTTAGCGCTTTCTTACTTTTAAGCTCTGCTTTAACTCATGCAATATTAGATTGTTATGCTTTATCCAATTGTTTTTTCTTTTTCACATAATATAAATTTTTGCTGTAGGAAGAACACAGGGCTCGGGATTTGTTTTATGCTCTTTGGGTACCTGATCTCTTTATGGAAAGAGTTCAAAGTAATGGGGTATGGTCATTATTTTGTCCGAATGAGGCTCCAGGATTGGCAGATTGTTGGGGTGCCGAATTTGAGAGCCTGTATACTCGATATGAAAGAGAGGTAACTGGAGTTCAGCCCTTTTGACCTCATTGTTTATGTTTCAAGGTTGTGAACTCTTTCTTTAGCTTCTGAGATAATCGACTGTGCTATGATTGTGAACTTAGGGTAAGGCAAAGAAGGTTGTTCAGGCACAAAACCTCTGGTTTGAAATTTTGAAGTCCCAGATAGAAACTGGGACTCCCTATATGCTTTTTAAGGTGATTACTGCTAGATATCTGGCTTTATATTCTGTTTCTGCAATTTTTTTTTTCTTATTCCTTTATGTTCTTGAGTTGGCATGATGAATTAGATTCTTTTGTCTTAATTGGTTATTTTTGCAGGATACTTGCAATAGAAAAAGCAACCAGCAGAATCTAGGTACCATTAAATCTTCAAATTTGTGTACTGAGATAATTGAGTACACAAGTCCAACAGAGACTGCTGTGTGCAATCTGGCATCTATTGCTCTCCCACGATATGTTAGAGAAATGGTAAATAGCATCAATATTTAATAAAGTAACTATTTCTTTTTTCAAAAGTATGTTTGGAATATTACTGTGCATTTATTGTTTATTGCAGGGGGTTCCTATGGAGTCACATCCATCAAAGCTTGTTGGGAGTAGAGGTTCTAAGAATAGATACTTTGACTTTGAAAAACTAGCAGAGGTTTGAGTCTTGTAAATAGTTTGTTATTGTTTACCATAATTCTATTTAGGTGTTATTATATATATTTATTTTTAAAGTAATTGTTTGATTTTGCTTTTGTCCCATGACAGGTTACAGCAATTGTTACTGAAAATCTTAACAAAATAATTGATGTTAATTACTACCCTGTTGAAACTGCAAGAAGGTCAAACATGCGTCATAGACCCATTGGTATTGGAGTTCAGGGTCTTGCAGATACATTCATCTTACTTGGCATGGCATTTGATTCTCCAGAGGTAAAGTTTGTTCCAAACTATGCAACTTTAGTTGGACTTGTAACTTGGATTACTTTGGTTTGATTACCCTTTGAGTATGAATTACAGGCGCAACAGCTGAACAAAGACATATTTGAAACCATATACTATCATGCTCTGAAAACTTCTTCTGAGATTGCTGCAAAAGAAGGCCCATATGAAACATACCACGGTAGTCCTGTGAGCAAGGTATTGAGCTCTACCAGATTCTCCTTCGAAGTGCATGTGAAAAACTTGATTATTTGTTTGTCAGTGTTAATGTTTTCATGTTATTTTTTCACCCAAACTAGGTTCTGTGCATGCTGTCAGCTTCTTTTGTTTCTTCTTTTCTTATTCACATTAATATATATTCTTAGGCTGATTTTTTGTTTCATACAATATTGTGCTTGGTGTGAATGTTTTCCTTGTTTGTTCCATGCCATGGAAATTGTTTTGAGATGTAGCATCCTAATGTTGTGCAGGGGATTCTACAACCTGACATGTGGGGTGTTAGTCCTTCTGATCGGTGGGACTGGGCATCTCTTAAGGATGTGATATCAAAGAATGGAGTGAGAAATTCACTTCTTGTGGCACCAATGCCTACTGCCTCAACCAGCCAGATTCTTGGAAACAATGAGTGCTTCGAGCCATATACTTCCAACATCTATAGTCGCAGAGTTCTAAGGTTCGTTATACCAATTAGTACCATGTTGCTTCTTTTTAGATCGATTTTCTAATGTATTTTTCTGACTCCTTGTCTCTTTCACTTCAGTGGTGAATTTGTTGTAGTGAACAAACATCTTCTTCATGACTTAACTGAGATGGGACTTTGGTCTCCTGTTATCAAGAACAAGATAATATATGATGATGGCTCTGTTCAGAAGATCCCAGAAATCCCTGAGGATCTGAAACTGATTTATAAGTATAAATTGACTTATCCATGTCCTCCTATTTTTGTTTTCAGCACATTTTTTCCACAAACTAATATGCATTCTTCTTTTCCCCTTCTCCTCTTCATTCAGGACCGTATGGGAGATCAAGCAGAAGACTTTAGTTGACATGGCTGTCGATCGAGGTTCCTACATAGACCAGAGTCAAAGCCTTAATATACATATGGACCAGCCCAATTTTGGAAAGCTAACTTCCTTGCACTTTCATACATGGTCAAGGGTAATAACAGCTACCCAACTTCTCATGCCACATTTTTATCTTGATGTTTTAGTTTCTTGTTATTATTGATTGCTTATATTTGAGTAATAGCATAATCTTTTGCTGATTAATTTTGTTCACATTCTTGCTACTACTAAAGGGATTGAAAACTGGAATGTATTATCTGCGAACACGTGCTGCAGCTGATGCCATCAAGTTCACAGTTGATACTTCTGTTCTTAAGGTAACTGCTTCTGCTGATTTACCATCATTATGTTTGGTTTTGTGCATTTTACATATGACGTTTGTCATTTGTTGGTAATTCAGGAAAAGCCCAAGGTTGAGGAGGATGATGATACCAAGATGGCACAGATGGTTTGCTCTCTAGCAAACCGTGAAGAGTGCATGTCTTGCGGAAGTTAAAATTGTCGCATGGAGCAGCCAAAAAACAGGTTTTACGGCTTTGATCCCTTTGCGTGTCGGGAGTGTGTGCAAATTTGGCCCTTAGCTTAAAAGCTGATATTTAGAAATCTTTCGGGGTTGTGGTATCAGAAATACTCCAAACTATCTGATATTTAGAAATCTTTCGGGGTTGTGGTATCAGAAATACTCCAAACTATCATTAATGCAATGTCTTTGATTAACATCAAATTCCCTGTATAGCTTTCTTATTTGAATTGCTACTTGTTAAATACGTAGTTTGTATTCTGTAGTAGGTACTCAATCGTAAGCAAGTATAATGCTGTGAAACTCAAGTAATTAGTTGCAAAATAACTATATTTCTTGTTTTCTTTCTTCCCTCTTTTTTCTTTTTCTTCATCATCTCTGCAACCCATTTCTTGTCACCATTGCAATTGCAACAACCCACCTAAAGAAACAATGGATGACTTTTGAAGGCTCAACCTTGAAACAAAAAAATATATGCTGTTTGCTGTGTGGCTCTTGCATGATCATCAAACAACAAGAAGTTAATGATCGGATAGCAGTCCATTTTAAAAAAAAAAATGAGAGAGAGAAAGGGAGAAACATTACAATTGATATAAGCCGTGATATTATGCCATTTAACAATGATGTATTAATATTGTTCTCTACAAGAATACATTGTTAATAAAATATGTGTTTCAATAATTGTTTTTATGGAATACTAAATTTTAAAAATTAAAAATTATGGAAGCAGATGGGCCAGGCCCAATTGTCTTGTGGCCCATTTGCTAGGTTGCATTCACTGTGCATGCCATGAAAGATTATCTTTGATTTACGGTCTGAATTTGGCTTGATTCTTTTCTGTTCATTTATTCACCCTTAAGTTAATACGCTTGCTACTTGTCAACTTATAAATTTATTCGAAGTTGAAATTTTCTTTAGAAATGAATTCTTTATGTTGAAGATTCTACAAAATTTACTCGACTCTTCTTCTTTCTAGAAAATTTGACAAGGCAATCTCCACTTTCTGCCTCCCTAGTACCTAGTAATTGCACTTTATTGTCAAGAAAGTCACTTTCCACACAAGCACTTTTCGCACAATCACTTTTAAATATACCCCCCCCCTCTCCTTAAACTAGTGAAATCTCAGAAATTTTACTCTACCCACCTCCCCCTCTCTTCTCTTTGCTGCATCTTGAAGCTTTCTGTACAAATCACTTTCAAGCAAACTTCGATAGGAAGCCTGTTGTTAGCATGGAATTTTTCCTCGTTTAACATGCGGCCAGAACCGGCCATTGACTATGTTTTGACAAAGTGACAACTCTCACAATCAATCTGGGAATTCCAGTTCTCAAATTCAATTATTTACAACCATTTATAAAATATCCAAAGGCTTGCCAAATCAAGTCGGTCCAATGACCTTTGAAACCCACCCTTTAAGAGAAAATTTGCTAAACAATTATAATCACACACAGTGGGTCGCAGGGTTTGGACTGTGACAAAACTATCAGGTGCTGCAAAAGCGCAAGCAAATAATATAATCCACCGGCATTTGGGGTTTCAAGTCTTTGCCGGTGCTGTGCTTTAGACTTTGTCGGTAAATTTTGTAAGCTCCACCGGCATGATTTTTGTCGTTAAAATGTCACATTTTGTTAAATAGAATTTGACAATTGACACCACACAATTATTATGTCACGTTCTAAAATCTAAAAAGTCATCTTTACAACCCATAAAATTAAATTTATATAATTAAAATGATAAAGACTTATAATATTAGAATGTGTGGGTGCATAAATATCAAATTTTAAATTTTGTGTTAGAATTTTTAACTTAAATTTTACAATTTTTAAATTTAAATCAGAATTTTTAATTTTAATATTTTATATATAATATGTTGCTCAATTTATGCTTCATTATTTTTTACTATGTTTTTCTTAAAAAAAAATAAAATAATAGGAATGATTTATTAAAGAGAGTTGACAAATTAACCCATAATTACAATGTGATTTTACAAAATTTTTGAGTTTGATTGATGTTAACTATATTATTATTATTAATAACAAACTGATTATTATGTATATTTTATAAGTTTTGTTATGGTATCGTTATTTTTTTAAAATTTATTTTAAATACTATTTATTTTATATTTTAAATTTTTTTAAATATATTTTAAAATATTATTTAATATTTATTTTATATATTATTAATTCTGACTCTTATTCATAATGGTAATTATATTTCTCGTGATCGAAAGATATTTGTAATTTTTTTTATTTATATGAGTTTTTTTAATACTTTAACGTTGGAATTAGTTTCAAGTTCGAATTTAATACAAATTTATATTTTTTTAAGAATTAGTTGAAATGTGTTCTTATCTATTAATAGGATTTGGGTTCACACTAATAGGATTTTGGTTCACACCGCCTAACTATTGTGAACGCTTGTCAACAAGCAATTGCAGCTAATCGTGTAGGAGATTTTAGATAGTCTGAACTAACACAGCCAAGTACACGTGCCAATTGAACATGCAAATCCTCACGTGTTAAAATTTTAGCTTGAGTTACTTATAAACAAATGATGAAAATTTCATTTTAGTCCCTGACGTCTGCACCGGTAAGTGTAAAACAAGTGGAACCGCATTACATTAAATTAAACGATTGTAGTACTTTTGTTCGATAAATTTTTTTAATGCGGCATTGTACTGTACTGTACTGTACTATAAAAATACTCAATAATGCAGCGTTCTTTAGATTAGACAATCGGGACCCGCACCTTTTCTGGAATCATACCCTACATTATCGGAATGGAAAAGTATAAATAAAATAATTTATTATTTTAATAAATAAATTTTATTTTTTTATANGGAAAAGTATAAATAAAATAATTTATTATTTTAATAAATAAATTTTATTTTTTTATAAATATAATATATTTAATATATCACATCACCAGTGAATAAATTTGAATTAATTAAATAAATATATCATAGGTTATAAAGTTTAAGTGCAGACTCAATATGAATTTTATACTTAAAATATATAATATCTACTAATCGTTGAATATGAATTGTTACAATATTATAACATAATATCGTAATAAAGTTTAAAAGTAAACTTATGATGAGTTTTATATTCAAAGTATATAATACCTACTCACTTGTTGAAGATGAATTGTTACAATATATTAACAAAATATTATAATAAAATTCAACTGTAAACTTATGACTAATTTTATGTCAAAAGCATATAATACCTAATACAATATCATAATAAAATTTAATAACAAACTCATGATAAATTTTTTATCTAAAGCATATATGACTACTCAATTGTTGAACTTGAACTGTTACAATATAATAATAACATAATATCATAATAGAATATATTATATTACATGTTGCACTAAATATAATATAAATTTTTTTTATTTAATCTACTATAGTTTAATTCAGTCCAATTCAATTCAGTTTATTAAAATAATATAGTATAATGCTTCCAAATGAGTTGTAATTGTTTTATAAAATCATATTTTATATATAGTTTATTTATTGAAATTAAGTTGTTTTGTTTGCACCTCTCATGAGATCAAATGAAAATGATGAAATAAAATCTCTTTACAAAATAAATTTTTAAGAGTTTATGTTCATCATACTTCAGTAAAATCATAGACAAAGAACCATTTTTTTGACTGATTTAACATATTAGTTAAAAGAAAATTTAATAAATTTGATAAAATAATTAAGGATATAATTGAGAAGAGAAGTTGTAACTTTAAAATTATAATTATTTTAAAGTGATAATTATTGTGAAATGACACTGTCGAATACTTTTTTTGAATTAAATTTTTGTAATTTAAAAANTTAAAAGAAAATTTAATAAATTTGATAAAATAATTAAGGATATAATTGAGAAGAGAAGTTGTAACTTTAAAATTATAATTATTTTAAGGTGATAATTATTGTGAAATGACACTGTCGAATACTTTTTTTGAATTAAATTTTTGTAGTTTCAAAAAATATATATATATATATATATATATATCTAACTATAAATAAGGTATCTAATTAAAGAAAAGTAAGACACTCAACATGGCTATTATGCAGCTAAAGTAATAGCAAAATCACTCCTTAAATTTTTTTTTTCTTATTATTTTTACTAAATTATTATTCATTCTTAATATTACAATTGTATAAAAAAATCTCAATTTGAATTCAATATTAGAGAATTTTTGTTAAATAATCGATATTTTTTATTTATATTCGTCTTGCAAGCATTGACCTAAGAGGAATTATATAACTCAAAAATTTTATATCAACAAATTTATTTTTATGAAAAAATAAATAATTTTTAATACCTAAAGAACACTTGAAAAACAAAAATCAAAAATCAATAACTTATGTAAACTTTCGATAAATTTTAATTACAAATGCTGACATTAAAAAAAACACTATCATACATACTCAGGCATCTTAGATTTGCTCTAAATTATATTTTACTTAATCATAGAATGTGAAGAGAGATTGACGTGTGAAGAAATATGAAAAGAAAAGAAAAGAAAAGAAAAGAAAAGAAAAGAAAAGTTGAAACTCACAAATGAAGTCTTATATTTCATGATCTTAAAATGAAAACATAGGGCATGTTCTTGTACAAGAGGAAAAGAGAAACTAAAAGACTAATACTACTCTGGCTTTAATAAGATTAGACATATGACATATGAAATTTAACTTTAAAAAAGTAAATATGTCAAAGTTGATAATTAGTTTAAAAGTTGCTTGGACTACATCTTGCTTCGTGTTCAAAAATTTCAACTTTCTATATTTACAATTAAAATCATTGATTGTTAGTTGGTCCATTTCATGATCTGAGTTCCCACCCTTTGAGTTGTCTCGTACCTTTTCTACCACTATTTTGGCAAAACACCATGTGGGTTACTGTTCCTTTCAACAATTTTAATTAGTAAAATGAGAGTCTTGCTTCACAATTATTTGACCAAACAATGGATTTGATATGCAAAAGCAGACTTGCTGTGGAAAATGGACCGAAAAACACTTTTTCTAATAATATTTTTATGCTATTTGTTGCCAATTTCTTCCCTTCACACAAACAATTAACGGATGGATAGACATCGATTGTCATATATAAAATTTTTTTTAAAAAAATTGACTTTGCCAATTCAAAATTCAACTATCATATCATTCTAAAATTTAATTATTATTATATAGAATACATTTATATTATTAATTTTAAGATTTTGTAATTATTTTATTATAACTCATATAAAAAATGAGATTGCTTTTACTTGGAGGTTTTATCATATATCTTTTTTTTTATGATAATTTTATTCTATAACAAATTTTATAAAAATACATACGTGTATTGTCTCGAAAGTTTTAATTATAATTTAATTAATTAAAAATAAATATATTTATATTTTTATTTTTTATAACTAAAGTTTTAATTTATATATTTTATTTTATTTTTAATTTTTAATTCATTTATGTCGGTACTAATTTATATTAAAAATTTTTAACAATATAAAATTTTAATTAAATTAAAATAAATATTATTAGTATATTATTTAAAAATTAAATTAATATTAAATTTTAAAAATTTACAATACAATTATTATTGTATAAAAATATACTAAATAATAAAAATTTTAATATTTGAATAATATTATTAATTAATACTATATGAATATTTATATAATTTTTTAAATATAAATTATAAATCTTTTATAAAGTGATATAAAATTTTAAATTAATATATTAATAAATTAATGCGCGTGTGTCTCTATTTGTATATATAAAAATAAATTTTTTTAAATAAAATATTATTTTGTTTATTTTGAAAAATATAATGAATAAGTTTTAAATAAATAATTAATAAATAAGTATTAAATTATGTCAAATCCAAAATTGGAAACGTGATCTTTTTTTTTTTTTTTTGTTTAGGTATGAACGCTTGTAGGGCGCGTGGATAAAAAGTAAGTGGGATGCAACGTGCAACCTTTAAAAAATAAATTATAAAAATAATAACCGATTTGTTGACTGTAGTCAACGCTGACGACCAGATGTCTCGTTCAGTTGAAGCAACCCACCGTCGTTAGGAGCAATCCGAAAACTCCACGTCGTTGTTCACCGAACGAACTTGCGTGTGCTTCCCACTTATTATAAAAATCGGCGTGTTTGTTTTTTATTAAAAAATAATAATTATTCAATACGGCAAGCAAGTAAATCTTGGTATTGGGCAAACTAGAAACTGATGTCGGCCTGGCCACATCTATCAGCCGCACCGGCACGCGTCAGCGTCGTCGATTGGCTTTCTCTGAAACACCGACTCTGGTTTGACATTTTTACAAACAGCCGACTAAACAAACAGACAGGACGAAGTTGTCTCGGCTATTTGGCAACTTGGCTTTCGAAGTACTTCAACTTAACTTTTCTTTTTTTTTTTTTTTTTTTTTTTTATAAATTAATTTGCAGCTTTACGTTGCGAAGAATAACTTCGCCCACAAGAACGTGGAGCTTTTAAAATCTACTTTGTCTATGGCGGCGCCTCAGTTATAATAATATAATATCCTTCCTTAAGTCTTGTTTCTGTCTATATATATAGACACGAAGAGGATTGCTTGGAGGGCTCGTGAAATTACCGTAAAAACATTTGTAATTCACTGAATTACAAGCCGAGCGTTCTAAAGGTGGCGAACCAGCAGAGAGAGAAGAGGGTAGAGGATCAACTTGATCAATGGATGTATCAGCCAATGGTGCAAAATTCTGATGAAGGGAACAACTCGCAGACGTGGAGGTTTTCGAGAGAGAGAATGGAGTGGGAGAGGTCAGCTATGGTTTCTGCTTTGACTCACGTTGTTGCAGGAGATACTGTGCCTCAACAATTTACTGAAATCGACATGAATGTTTCTGTTGGTGATTCTTCAACTTTGCCTGCTTCTTCTTCTTCTTCTTCTATTGGTAGTGGGCATAAGAGAGGCAGACAAATGGAGGGCGGTGACGGCTTTTCAGCAAGTCTTAACAGAGAAGTTGTTGAGTTTTCACATGGGGGAGGATCTTCTTCTTCTGCTGGTGTAAGAGGTAAGCCCCTCAATTTTTTAAACATTGAGCCATGGACATGTTCTTTTCATTTATGTATATAAATTAAAATTAAACTGTTTGCCGATTATTCTTCCGATGTGATCGAGGTTAAAACCTTAAACTTATTGTAGAACAAGAATAAGACAGTTTTTCCTTTTGGCTAAAAAAAAAAAAAAAAGAGGGAACAGTGTGATATTGCATGTAGTATGCAAACTAAGTGAAGCAGTACACTCAGTCATTGAAAAGTATATAATATCTGTTTCTAATTGCAGAAGAGGCTGCAAATGTAATGATTTGAATGTTTTGTTGTGAAATTACAGCGACAGAAAGTTCAGGCATTGCTGCAAACACCATGCAAACAGCTGCAAGGTATGAATACAACAGCAGCGAGAACAGCGTACAGGAGCCGAGGAGAAGATACAGAGGAGTGAGGCAAAGGCCATGGGGGAAATGGGCAGCTGAAATAAGAGATCCATTCAGGGCGGCAAGAGTCTGGTTAGGCACATTTGACACCGCTGAAGATGCAGCAAGAGCTTATGACGCAGCCGCTTTGAGATTCAGAGGAAACAAAGCCAAACTTAATTTCCCCGAAAACGTCGTACTTGTATCCCCCCCTGCAAATCCAATGGCGACCCAGTTGACCATTTCTGATTCTCCGAATACCTTTTTGCCGATTTCAACATCAACTGATCCAATAGTTCGTCCTCAAGCACTTGACCATTCGCCGACCGACTATTCTCGTTTAGTTTTGGATTTTGCAGAATTTCAAAGGCAGCCAACCATCTCCATGGCTTCTGTTCCTTCATCTCCTTCACCGCTGCCTTCCTCACTTCCTGTGTTTTTCCCTGCGCGGTCACCGGTTCAGTTCATGTCAGCACCCACCACTGAGAGTGATAGTCCCATATTTTCAATTCCACCATGGACGGGTTGCAGTCAACATCCCCCTCCTCCTTCAGGATAATTTTTTTTTAAAAATAATTTTCTTGAATTTATTATTCAACTATATCTATGCAGACTTTGAAACTAATAATTATAATATCCAGAGAAAGATTTTGCGGGTAAAAGTCAGCAGTCTAAAATCTAGAAGTTTTCCATATTATAGAGTAAACCCAGCAAAATTATTCAATCTTTGTTGGTCCATTGACAATCACAATGGCTGCAATGTTGACCCAGCTTCCAACTAATAGCATTCCACGCTATGGTCATTTCTTTCTTTCTTATTGATGAATATATTATTCACCCATTAAACAGATTTGAATAAAGGTACTAAAAAAAAAAATAAAAAATTATACCATAATAATAAAGCTCTCAAATATGATAGAACCTAAATATTACCAGATTCCGTTTGATTTAACTGTTTGACTATAATACATTTAATTTTTTCAATTCCATTGGTAAAATACATTTAATTTTTTTAAATCTTATATTGATGAAAATAATTCCCATAAAAATTTTAAAAAATTGGATATTACAAATGGAGTTAAACCCAACAGAACCAATCTATGCTTTTACTTATTTTTCTAGTTCAACAGGTTACTTTATTTCAGGAAACTGTACTAGAACTGACAGCTACAATTCACAATTTGAATTGATGAAATTTACCGACAATATGAAAAGCTTGGCTTCTGAAATTTTCAAAGCTGTCAATAAATGTTAATAGATAGGTTTAAGAATGGTCATTGAGCTAGGATGTACTTGTCCCACAACCTCACACTAGCCATAATTTCTACCCTAACAACTCCCTTTTCTTTTCTTCTTGATGTGAACTAGATCAAGTCCATAAACAACCGCAACTGCAACCGCGTTACATGAAAACGATTTCCTGAGACAAACAAATAGTGACGCTCTTCCGCTGTAACACGTTAATGCCACCATGCATTTAGTTGAAAAGCCTAACACCAGAAAGCATATTGCCTAGTATAAGAACAAGTACCAACTGACAACCAAATTGATCTGAGGTCACAGAGATTTAACTCTAAATCATTGTTCAGAGCACAAATAAAGATCCCACTCATAAACGGACCAAGAGAATATAAGGGAACAAGTGAAGCATTCAATTTCATTTTCCACTGCTAATAAACAAGCCCAATGAGATTTTTGCTCTAGTCAGCAGCCAAAGTATGTACTGATAGTATACAACAATCTGTGAGTTCTAGGATGCAAAATGCAAGATCTATATCCCCTGACCTACCAACAAAAGAACTTGACAAATTGCATTGCTGAATGACCCAGTTGAAAGTTGAATACACATTGATTAAGATCGCAATTAAAATCCCTATAAAATCATAATGACAACATCGTCACAAAAAAAGATATATTGATTTGTATGCTTTCCTACTCTGTCCATAAGGCAATGAAACAAAAGAAGAGGGAGGGGGGGGGGGGGGGGGCGCGGGGGGAATAGAGGGAGAGAGAGAGAGAGTGAGAGTGACATCTGTCTACCTGCAAATTGGTTATCTTGTTGTTTTCAAACTTTCAGAGCTGCTTTGTGAACCATAGTTTCTTTGTGAATTTGATGGCAACTCTTCTCAACGAGATCGAGAAGCTTCTCCAAGTTCATTGCCCATGAGTTGAGGATGTCATTGCTATCCTTGGCAATCTGGAAACAGACTACTCCCTTTGGCCTGTCAATTTTAGCTACCAGTGCCTTGGATACAACCATATCTGAGAGATGCTTCTCAGCGTCCTGAATTGATTTGAAAATTTGAGAGCCTTCATGTTGATAAGAGTAATAAAAAGTAGTGGAAAATTTCCAAAGTAAACACATGACAAGTAGAAGAAAGGAGGATACCACAAAAATCTTTGCACAGTTTACATATTTGGAAAATTAGATTATCTGGTGGTATATCATTCCACTAAAATAAATAAAAAATTCCACTTTCTCCCTGTATCTTTGCCATTTACATAGATGAAAAAGTTGACATATAAAAAACACTATCATTAACGAACCTGGATACTCAGGCATAACAGCTCTGCCAGTCTCTTCAAGGTAATCCTTGAGTAATACTTAGAAACAACAAGAATATTCTGCAAAAGAAAAAAAATCAAGTGTGTAGTAAATGAATATAGGAAGTCCATGAGTTGAAAAAAGTAATGATGAAGAAGCCTTGAAAGCATAGACAAAACTTACATGTTCAATAATTCTGTGTCTTAGATCTTCTGCAGCTTTGGCGCCCAAAGAGCCTCCAAGCATGTTATTCTCGTTATCAAACTCATCCTTGTAAGTATTCCAAAGAGATGTCCATTGGATGACCTCCATTGTGACCAACTGTTTCAATAGCAACCTGTGGCAGAAATGTCAAATGAGACAGCTATCAGATAAATAACATTAACATCTTATATAAAATAATTAACCTGGATATGGAAGATATTGAAGCAACACTGACATCATAAAAGCATACCTAAAATTAGGAATTTCAGACAGATTCTTATCCTCTAAGGTGGAATTTAGAAGGCTTGACTGCATGGGGTCATGTGGCGCCAATACCAAGTACCAGCAGATTTTCCTCAGGACCTACACAGTAGGAGAAAAAAATAAAATCACAAATTCTCAAGAGAACTGAGAGAAGGCATCAATAGAGATAATCTTACCGGTAACCACTGGGCTGGGTCTTCTCTGATATAAGGAATCTCATATATTGACTTATAGCAGCGGCAAATTTCAAGGTAATCATTGTTGTGAGAATAATACCTACAAAGATGATGAAACCCATTGCATGATATATATGCCATGAGGGCTAAAAAGGAAAAAGGAAAAATAAAGTTGCCCAGTTCATCAACAATTCTCTGATTGAAAAGCAAAAATAATATGCTAATTTGCACTTGTAAAAAAAATGAAAATTTACTTTGGACAAAGACTTTTTTACCCATGAATTTGAACAACTTAATAACTCCTTGCCCGTTATTTCATAAATAACTTACAATTGCAGTTACATGAACCAACCAATACAAGTTCATAACATTAAGTACTTAAATGGAGCATGAAATAGATGATGATTGTAAAGATGAAATTCTAGAAATTAACTGCCATTTGTTCCAGCCAGCGCACATTTAGGAATCCAAACAAGAGCATTAAAATCGGAAAGCTCCAAAAATGCACAATGCAATTATTGAGTCACATTATTTTTTAGTAAACAAAACAGAATATTAAAGAAACTGTATCACAGGTTGCCAAACACACATCAGTTCATGAGCCCAAATAGCCAAACAAATAGGTGCAAGTATCCTATGCATAGTTATTTCTGCCTAAACTTCAGAAGCAGCAAAAAATTAAGTAAAATCTTAGAGAAAAACAACTGCACCTATTCCAGCTTTAATAATATATTCCAAAAGAAAATCAATTCCAAACTTACCCCATATAGGCCAATTCCAAACCTTGAAACAAGTAAAGATGAAACAACATGAAAACCAAGAGTCTATATTCCACAGAAGGATTTCACCATACAAGGTGTCTAAGAAGGAATAAACTATAGAATTAGATAAAGCTGATGGGCACAAGACTAGAAAGTACAGTAAGTATTTCCCAAAAGGATCATCACAATCAACCATCACATAAAACCTCATGAAATCTCTGTGAATATAATCACATTTAGTCATACCGTCCAAACAAGAGTTAAAGCAAGCAAATACAGAACCATAAAAATAAATATAAAAGGAAAAGCGACCAAATACCTAATCATTTGTTCATAGTAGATCCGTTTCAATTGCAATAGCGACGGTATATCAGCAGGAGCCTCTTCAACAATATTATCACCTTCTTTAGGTTTTTTCTTTTCTTTTGAAGGATCAGATTCAAAAACTCTTGGACTAATCTTCCTTGAAAGAATTTGTGCACGAACATAATCTTGGCGGTCTAAGCACAAACGAACCTGTAAAGTTTAATTTCTCAATGAATACACCATTAGCATTTTGATCATAACCCAAAAAGAATTTTCTAGCTGACGAAATATTAAAGATGATAAAGAATATCATCACAGGAAGAAGGCCATACTTGTTCAAGAATGAAAGCAATTTTCTCAGTTTTTGCCATTGCCCCAAATGTCTCCACCTGTAAATCAAAAAGTATTAAAAGACAATATAGAAGAATAAATAAATCAATATGCAAAAGCTATCATCAAAAGACAGAAAATACAGACAGCAACTTCTTGCATCAGATCTGCGGCTTCAGCTATAAGCCCTTGTTCTTCCTTAATCTTTGCAAGCTTTTTAATCAGCCTTGCTCTCTCAATTTCAACATATATCTACAGCACAATGAAGTTTATATTGAGTACAAAAGGGTGAATTGGAAACCAGAAAAGTTAAAAGAGTTATTAGTATATTTTCACCTTCCCCGCAGAGACATTGTTCAGTGTTTTGATCAGCTCTATACGAGTATCAAGATCTGGTGTCTGATCAATGTACTGCATTGCTTGCTGAACCATTGCAGTTACAGCCTGTATAAACATAGATCCCAAATGAATGACAGTGCTGGAAAAAAAACATGCATATTGAAAAGAGAACTGTTTGGATATTTCCCAGAGGACTCTAACAACTATAGATGCTAAATTTAATCAAATGATTCTCTATGCAAGTACAAGTAGAATTATATGAATACTCTTAGGCATATCCTAGTCAAACCCTGAAAAGGAACAGAGCAAGATGAGTAACAAGACATCAAAGATACAGAAGTTTAAATATAAGATACAGTATCTGTGGTGTCATTACACGTATGAACAAAATACATTTAGAAATAAGCATTTACAGAATCATATACTATTATGTGAAGCTTGAATGCAAAAGCATAATTATGTATATATGCCACCCATCCATATTCTTGATGTAATCACAACTCAGAATCTTGTCATCGACCAAATATCAGTCTATGGTTCGAAATCAAAACCAACAGAAATGCAAACAAGTTCAATAAAAGATTCCCCCAAATACTCCACTATCTAAACTTTCACAAAAGATAATAACTACTAAATGATATCAACCCTCAGTATTGAAACTAACAACACATTATCAAGTATGAAAGACAAATCCAAGCCCTGCCCTTTGATTGCAAGATCATAAACTTCTAGACACTTATATGAACAAGAACATAAATCTATTTCGTGTAAATATCCACATACATAAAATCAGGTGCAACCAGTGCAGCTTGTGTATGTAATGATACATCCATCATAGAATCTCCATCTCACACGAATTTCCAAAGATTACTAAATTAATGTTAACACAAAGTCCACAGAAACAGAAAGTACCAGCTATCAAGCTTGTAATGACATAAACATGCTATTTCATGTACAAAATATCCCTGAAGTGAAAAATCTTCCACATTATCATGATTTAACCACATTAATTAATACAAATAAACATAAAAATCAAACTGTATTGATAAATAACCAATAATAAACACAAGACTCAACACAAGTGATGCCACTTACACTACAAAAATTTCTCCAAAAGCATTACATAACACACTTCAAGGCATAATTGTTCTCTTGTGTATGATATAGTAATACAGAATTCTGGCAACTCCTTTTCAATAAACCAGAAATCCCTCAGTGCACACACTAGATTTGAGACCAAGAGCTACACCCGTCCACCCCAACCTTAAGCATTCATAGAACACGTGGAATATAAAATCCCATAATGTGGAAAAAAATACCCACAAAGTGATGTATCTAAACCACATGACAACATATCACAAAAAAAAGTCCTTCACATCAAATTTACGCCCGCAAGCGGTACCAGCATGCATATAAAACCAATTTTCAGTTCAACACTAAATCCCTAGATACCCCAAACCCTAAAACACAGATTACTTTCATTTCAAATCAACTCTTCAAGCTCTAACAAGTCCCCAATTTAAAAACACATCTGTCTAATGCATACGTGTACTCAGATAAATAAATAAATACCTGCTTGAGTTGACCTCGTTTCTTGGACAGATTAATAATCTGTTCATTGAGAGACTTCCAGTCTTTAGCTTCAAAGCAGAGCTGCAAAATCTCCGTCACGGCCTTTTTGGTGCCAGCCACTTCACCTGCTAATCTCATCTGCTTCTCGGTATTCAAAAGTTGATCTATTTGCGCCTCCAAATTGCCCTTTCCCTCCTGAAAAAAATTATCGCACGCAAATCTCAGCTTTAAAATAAATTGACTGCAAATAAAGAAAGTAAACAGATCTGCCCCAACAAAGACTTACCATTTTCGATTCGATAAGTGTTAGACAGTAAGCCCAAAGTGTTCAATAAAACCCTAATTTTGATAGAAGAGTGTGTTCAGGAGCTGGTCGTGATTCGGAGAAGAAGAGAGAAGTAAACAAAGGTGAACCCTTTCTCACGAAACTAGTTTCGTAACTTATACTTGTTTGTGTTTTTACCTCTATACCCTTTCGAAATTTGAATGCGGATAAATTTCGTACACTCACTGTATAATTTGGTTACAATACATACGGATTCTGATAATTTGCAAAATTCAATAGTTTATAATTTTTAAATTCGTCAAAAAAGAAATATGGGTAAGAATTATTTAACACTTTATTTTAAAATCATTAAAAAAAAATAATATTTTAAAATAATTTAATAAAATATAATAATTTTAAAAAATAGATTACGTATATAGCATTATTTACAAAAAAATTATTAATTTAACATTTTAATCCAATAATTTACAAAATTAAATACTAAAAATATGAACTTTTAATTTCATGTGAGTCTTATCTCCGATTTAAAAATAAAAAATAATTATATTTAAATAATTAAAAAGTTAATTTATTTAAATTAAATAATATTTTAAATTAGAAGAGAATATCTTATACACAATTAATTTTATAAAATTATGCAATAAAATTATATGACAATATGATCTTAAATTTAATTGAATAAATATGCGAATGATGTGGGAAGAGCAATCTTAAATAAGACTTTCTTCAAATCACATGATAGGTTGAATTGCTATCTTGCTTTTTATCATGCAAGCATGAATTTATTTTCCATAAGCTCTATTTTGTTCATGGGTCACATAAGATTCTGTTGCTTTAGAGTTGGTTTTAATGTGCTTATAAATATGCTCAAATGGGTATGATTCTTGTGAAGGGTTAAGCCAAAACACTTTCACAAATCCTAGATGAGATTACCAGGTCAAAAAACTCTGAATATAGTGCATTATAAACAAAAATAAACTAAAAATAAGAAATGAAAAAACAGCACTATACTGTTTAATGTCTTCTGAAATTCTATGGTATCAAAAAACAGTGGGAAAATCTCCAGACCTTCACTTGAAACAACGCTCTGCATATCTTAAGCTTCAAAGGCATCCCGGCGCTGGGATATTTTCAGGAGATCACCACCAATCTCCCGGTCATCTTCTACTTTTGCTCTCCGGTCAATTTGTGCTTCTGGGGTTAGGCGAGTGAGAGGCCTCGGTTCATTTTCTTGCACATATGCTCGGAAGTTGTTTCTCGAAGGCTTGACCTTGGTGCAGAATACTTCAAGATAGTTGTTCAAGCAGCCATGATCATATATGCGGACAAAATCCTCTCTTCGGTACCGGAAGTTTTCATATGTAGTCTAAAGAAGTAATTGTAGAATTAGAAAACATTTTAATGAAATGGCAAGGTATACTAAGATGGTGAAAAGCTTATTATTTAAACATTCGAGAATTCAATATGTCCAGCAGTGGATAATGCTGTCTGACCACAACAGGAATTACATCATTGGTTGAGCACCAAAAACATGTTTAAACTTCAGAGATAATCTGATATGGGAGAGGAAACAAAACACTCTAGATGATTTCAAGAAACTGGGTTAGGATCAACCACCCATTTTTGAATAAATTGGAGAGCCATGAGATAAAACTCATTTTTAACACGACATTACAGATGATATATATTTCCCATGTGCACTAATTTTCACATTAAAAAATGTGTTAACGGTAAATTTGTAGACCACAGGAGGGAATGTTAATCCTTGTACTGTAATAATTGAGTTATAAAGACATTATAAAAGCCTAATATGTTCTCATGGACATCTTATTTTGCTGGCTATAAGAATGGATCAAAAGAATTGGAGCCTAGTTATAAGATCTGCTTTTATTTGTGAATTGAAAGGGGCAAAGGCAGCATGTTCAACAGCTAGAACCAGTACTACCCAAAAATGCACTTGAAATATAAGAATATTGTGCAGACAAGAAAGCAAACTGACCTGGTTTCTGGCTATGAGATATACATGGAAGCAGGTGAGACCTCCGACAAACCAGAGGAAGAAGAAGCTGTATGCCATTAGTATTATTGATGCAGGCGACTCTTTCATTGCCTTCCAGATGGTTCCATAATAATCAATTTGAAATTTTACATGCAAAGCTGACATTGCAAAAATGAAAATGCAGAGAAGAGCTGAAGAAGACACGAACAGAAAGAAGTAACGGTAGTTGCGCTGCACATATGTACAAATACTTCGCTAAATCAATATGATACTTATAATAAGGTGTTCAAAAAAAGAAAAAGGAAAAAGAAAAATCCCAATTAGCACCTCTATTTGGGTTAATTCAACTTCTTTTCATTTCTTGTGTTTAATTTTCCCAACTTCCTTTATTATGTGGATATGTAGCAATCTCATATGCAAATCCCCAAACTATACCTCTCCTGAAAGACATTTTTTTTTTCATAAGATCCACCCATTTGGACGCAAAAATAAATGCTATACATTACTGATAATCATCATATATTAGACCTGCAGTTCTACAGATTAAAGAAAAAAACTTGCTTGCATTTGAAACAATCAAACAATAAACAAGATATCTCGTGCATAAACAGTGGAAAATACATGAAGAGATGTAATATGGGGCTCATGCTCAATTGGGTACTACAGAAACAATGAAATCCTGGAGAACATACCAGGCCGATGCACTGGCCCACCCAAGGGCAATGATGATCAAATCGTTCCACACAATTGTCGCATACGGAGCAATGTGAGCAACGGGGTGGACGATACAACTTGCAAGTGTCACAATACTTTACCTTCACAACCATATTGTTGACCAAGACTTCTTTTGTGCGGGGTATTCGAGGGATTGGTGTTTGTGTTCCACTGCCAGTCTCAAGTGGAGAGTCATAAGTAACCTCATCTTCAGGTGGATGTAAATTGCGGGGAACAATGCCTGGGTCCCGAGCAGAAGTAAGAAAAAGCAACACCAATACCTATCATGACCAACTAAGGATTACAATTGATTGGTTGCTTGAAAATTGCCAAAGGTGAAAAGAGAAGCAAAGAACGATGATCATAGAACAAGTATATGATGACATCAAATAAGTAAATATATCATAAATAGAGTGAAAAAGAAATGTGGGAGAATCTCATTTCCTAAGGGCTGTGCCTATTTTGCAAAGTGAGAGGAATCCAGACCATCTCAAAACAATAATCTTGATGTATATCTACCAATATTTCATTATAGAAAGATTTCAAAATGGCTATTTCTCCAAAACAGAGCTAAAAATTTCAAGAGTAATAAATAATGAAAGCTACATTAGAGGGCTTAGAGGAGCTAACATAGACTGTGAGCAAAATTGCCACCAACAGAATTGCATAGCCTGCATTATATGATGAAGCTTCGTGAATAAGGTTCCTTGCGACATGTGTACAGAAAATAGCAACGGGAACAAGGATAAGCAATAAGGTGACCGCCACTGATT
Source organism: Khaya senegalensis (assembly GCA_032402905.1). Classification (NCBI taxonomy): domain Eukaryota; kingdom Viridiplantae; phylum Streptophyta; class Magnoliopsida; order Sapindales; family Meliaceae; genus Khaya; species Khaya senegalensis. The sequence continues at coordinate 7,500,004 of CP135536.1, forward strand.
TAGCATCTGGACCAAATATGAGCATCCCATTACAGATAAATTTCTGTGCATAGAAGCCAAGGAAAGAAATTCATTGATTAAAAGCTGATAGGAATATAGCTAACACTGACAGATTGATAAACACATAGACATAAAAGACCTCCAGAGAAAAATACAAAAAATTACAAAAAAACTCACGTGGTATGATCATTAATATATGAGAGGCAAACAGAAAGTATATATTGATCTGCTATTCTGGCACTTGAGTATTTGATTCATTTTTATTGAAAAAATATAGGCTGAAAATTCAACAATAGATAAAAGTTCAAATGACACTGAGATGATTGGACGAGAAACACTATCAATAGACACACCTTCATTTTTATGCATATGCATATATTTTGATCTTAATCCAAATAACACGGAGATGATTGGATGACAAACTAACATCTATGTCATTTTGTTAAAGTGTTTTTTTGTGTCAATCAACAAGTAAATTTGATTGTGCACTTTTGAAGTCACATTCACATAGGACAAGGTTTCCACTGTATCCATAAATGCAACCTCATAATTCAACTTGAAAGTTGCAGAAACGAACAATAAAGTTTCGTACCGTAACAACTAAAGATAACAAACAATAAGCTTCTAGACTTGTCTAAAAAATTTCAGAAGAAAGAAACTCGATTAACCATAAGGATACAATGTCATTACGTTAGCAAAACCCCCACCAAATTCCAACTTAAATGAAGCAATCCAAAAGCCAATAATAGAAACAGTAGCTGGATCATCAATACTAGGAAAAGATATATCAAAATTAACTATATTAACGAATAATTATCAGAGTCCACCACAACCAAGCAAGCCCAGAATCCAAACGAGAAAAAATGGGAAAAAAAAAACCTGTAACAAAGTTAGAATCCAAAACAGCCGCAAACTATATTAACAGTAGAAGAAAACACACACCCACAAAATCTAAAAAAAAAAAAACGAAAAAGCCCACATAATCTTTCACTGCACTAACAAGAACCCACCAAAATATAGCACAAACTGAGCATGCCCAGCTGCAAAAAATATACATTAACATTATCAAAATAAGCAATCCATATCTAAAATTAAAAAAGAATCACCAAATGCAGAATTCAGAAACCATACATTGCGTCCCTTCCAAACTTGGTACACACGCTTAGGCCTAGCCATCAAGAAATGGTTTTACTACTGGTATGAGTAAATAAAGCAAGTAAAGCAAGGAATGCTTGTAACTTATAGCTTTTGTGTCCATTTCTAGAGAGAGAAATAGAGGCGCTATTTGGGTTCAAAATGAGCTGTAAGGAATGATGGGGTTGTGGGTTTTTGGTTTTGCTTTTTCCAACTTTAATTCCATACTTTAGAAATATTAACACTGTTATAAAGGGTTTATGATAATAACACTGGAATCCCTAACTTTTAAAATTTTCATAAAGAAAGTATAATTATTTAATTTATATAAAAAAATCCCTTACTCTTGTTAAAATAACTCAACTACTCCTTTAGTGTTAAAAGTTATATATCGTTCTAAATATAAATTAATTATTTTATTAAAATAAGGACTTATTTATTAATCATATATCAATTGACTGATTGATTATTTTTAAAAATTTTCTTAATTCATGTTAAAATCTCATTAATAATAATAAGTTGTCCTATAATAAAATTAGAGTATTTTTAATGTTGTCGGAATGTTTAGTAAATATAAAATTTTATTTATTTATTATTAATATTTAATATCTATTTTATAATAAATATAATTTTAAAGTGAAAATGTTTTTATTTTAAATATATTTTTAATTTAGGTATGTTCAAAAAATAATATTTTAATAGCAATAGACAAAATAATTCTTTATTTAATAATTCAGGGATTCGAATGTTATTGTCCAAAGATTGTCATTCCGAGACAGTAAAGAATTTTTGTTTGTGCGAAGGTTAAGGCAACAACAGCTTAACCTTCGTTTCCGGAGCTGACCTAAATGACCAAAATGTCCAAATCAGTGATCCTATTGGGTTAGCTTATTTGATGAGGGCCTGTAGGGGGCATTGTGGGGAAGTAAATTATAGTAGGCGTGCTGCTTTGAATTCATTTGCCTCTTGATAAAGGAAAGCAATTGGGTCAGTATGTTGAGTGTACTTTTTATTTTTATTTGTTCTCTTTTTTTTCCTTTTTTGACCATTTTCATATCTAATAATTTTATTTTATTATTATTATTTTTTTAATATAAACCAAATCCCACTTGGACTCTCTAGGAGGCCTTGGGTGTCTTGTACCTACCAACAATAATATTAAATCATAAAAAAATAATGTAATTAATTAAATCATTAAAAAAAATTATAAATATTTTCTTGAATTTTTATGGATGCTTGGTTGATAAGAAAATGAAAGAGCGTTAGAAATAATAAATTATAATATTATCATTTGTCGAAGGTTTCATATTTATATTATAAATAATTATTAATATTATACTTAATATGTTTTCTTTTTTTATGTATTGATGTTAATGTTAATGTTAATGTTAATGTTAATGTGTTATGTTGATTAAAAGTTAATCGAAATCGTATTCTTGAATATATAAATTGATAAAAGTCTTTAAAAAAATTTTCGATATAATTTTAATGCCAATGTTATGTTATTGTCAATTTTTTAAAATTATTTTATTATTATTTTTTTTTTTTACTTTTACTCTTCCAATTGTTTATTTCACTATCTGAGGCCTAAATTTTACTTTCCACCTCCTACAAACGTCGTCTAGGCCCAAATGGCCCAGCCTACTTATTTTTACCGGGACATGGGCTGGGCCCAACGCTGCCAGCTAAAATTCATCTAGATTGTTCCGTCTAACGAATCGGAACCGTCCATCTTCCAAAACCCTAAATTCCGTCTAAACCCTAAAGCCCCGTTCCGTCTCTATATAAAACAATCGTCTCCCTCATTTCATTCTTTAAGACTCAAATCTGAAACCTTCTCAAGCCATTATTGGATACCGTTTGAAGATACGCAGTTTTGCTTTCTGCTTTGCGCTGTGTTCGGTAGTGTTGGATGCTTGATTGATTTGTTCATTATATTATAATGTCTGGTAGAATTTTAGATTTTTAAGTCACCGAGGTTTTGATTTATTTACAGAGTAGATGGCGAATTAGTTTGAATGATTTTCGACATGGTATGTTTTCGGGGACTATACGTCTGCCCCTTTAGCAGATCCACGAGTGCTTTAGGGATGAACAAGTCCCTAATATCTATTTTTATCCATCCAAATCACTTTGTCAGCAGTCTTATTTTTTGGTTTTCTGCTGAACATTAAAGGGTGGAAAATTTTATTCAATGTTATATTCTTAGAAAGTTACGGGGTTGTAGGGATATTGGGTCTTGGGATTTTAGTGTTTTTAGAATTTCTTTGTAAGATTTCCGTGTTAAGGGCGATGATGATAGATACAAAGGCTTGTTTCTCAAAACATTCGCAGTGGCCGCCTAAGAGCTTTCGCCTTCGCCGGGCTTGAGAGCTTGTGCTGCTTTGATCCTTCCTTGGATGTCTGAGACCTTAAACATTTTTGTCAATGTAGTTTGGTGGGGATTATTGGATCAAATGGGGAAAACTCTTTGCATTGTTTTGCTTGTGAACTCATTGTTAATGTAATGCAGAGTCTAGTTTAGACTTTCTGGTAATTTTTCTGCATCATTTATGTGATTATGATAGGAAACGTACAGGTTCTTATTTATTTTGTGTGATTTGAATAATTTTAAAATTGAAACTTGAAAGTCTACTTGAAATGTCATGTAATTATATGCTACTTTGGTTTGAAGATTACTGTTGACTATTACACAAATTCTAAGGCTCGTTTCTCAGTACACCTTGTGCTGCTTCAATACTTGGATATGGGAAGCCTTGATGACTTTCAACATATAGGATATGCATTTTGTATTGACTTTTTAGTTATAAATTCCTTGTGAGCATAATGATTATTGTGCTTATGAGGATAAATGCCACGACCTTTGGTGCAGCATCTTAATTATAAAGATCACTGTTGATGATGATAAATCCAAAGGCTTGTTTCTCAAAACATTTGCAGTGGCTGCCCAAGAGCTTTTGCCTTCGCTGTGCTTGAGAGCTAGTGCTGCTTTAATCCTTCGATTTTGTGTCTGAAACTTTTATCATTTAACTTATTAAGTAATTGGCATGTTTACTTGTTGATTGTTAAAGTTTGTCACAAATAGTTGAAAGATTTCTGGTTTAAGTTTAAAGTATAATGCTTTAAATTCATCTGCGATGTGAAAGATATTGTTTTGTGCAGTTATTAAATTTAAATTGTTTGAGGATGATATCTTTGAAGGCTTGTTTCTCAAAACACTGGCAGTGGCCACCTAAGAGCTTTCGCCCTCTGCCAGGCTCGAGAGCTTGTGCTGCTTCAATACTTCCTTGGATGTCTGGAGACTTGTTATCATGACAGGATGATATCTTTTATTGTTATGTCATTGATATGCCAAGTAATCGTGATATTTGGATGGTGTCATATTGTGCCACAAATCTCATAAGCCTATATGGATCTTTGCTCTGAATTCAGTTGGTTACTGGTCTTGAGGCCTCCATTGTGTCGAGAAACGGATTATCTGTTTTACTACAACTGATATTCAGTATTGTGCACTTTAATATTAGGTTTTCGAGAACGTCTTGAAGCTATGAGTCTCTCAGATCGGATCACTGTATTGGTAATTGGAAGTTGCATTGCATGTTATCAGAAGTTCAAAAACATTTTTTTTAAAGTATTATTTGGATGTTGAATTATTCTTGTTGCTTGTCTGCCATTGTATGTACCCCATTTCATTAAGTTAAAATAACTCTTATTTTTATTTTTTCTATCAACATTTGTAAGCATGTTTTAAACACTATGGTTTATTTTTTTGTAATAAAAATAACAATTTAATGTATATTTTATAATCTATATTTCAATACAGTCTTATTCTTCATGAATTTTTTATTGTCTATTATAAATAAAAAAAAAGAGAAGTAATTAGTAATTATTAAATAAAAGTGAGTATTTATTGAATGTAGTAAATAAATTATTAGTAAAATTTATTTAAACTATAAAAATGAAAATACTAAAAGAATAAAGATTCTTCATCTTATTAAAATGAAATTATTTATTTCATAAAGTATGAATTTTTTTAATTGTTATATTAAAGTTAAATTTAATTTGTATAATTAATATATTATAACTAAAGTTATTAAATTTAATTTAATTGTTAACTTAAAAGTTAAAATTTTTTTATAATACTTAATCAATGTATTTATAAAGTAAATAAAATACTTTTAAATTATTTTTTATAAATTGAAATTTTTTTAATTAAAATTAACAATTGAAATTTTAACACTTTAAAATATATTTTTCATTTTGTTAACTGTCTCTTAACATTTCAAAAAAAAGTTTGTGTATATGTATTATTTAAAATTATACAATTTTATGTTTGCACACACAAAAGTATAATAAAAATATAATAAAATATTTTTTATTTGAAAAATTTTCAATTCTTTTTAACTATCATCATTAGACTTATTAATATCTGAAAAATAAAGGTGGGTTAATATTTATTAAGTGTTTGTATATAATAAAAATTTTAAAATAAAAAAATAAATTTAATTTATTCTCTAAATTTTTAAAATATTTAAAAGAATAATATTTGAAAAAATTTTTATTTTTAATAATTAATTGTTAAATGAAATAAAATAAAATCTTTTGATTCCATTAAAATGAATTTATTCATTTCACAAGTACATCGAGTGCAAAGTTGAGAGAAAGTTTAGAGAGAGCGTGTAGGGTGGGTGTGTGAGAAGGTAATTATAGCACTTAATCAATAAGAGTGTGTATGGAAAATAATTACAAAATTTTGTATTTTGACAATACCAAATAAGGTGTAAGCCTAATATTTTACAACATTGAATATAATAATTATTATAATTTTAAATTTAATCAAAAAATTATGACTTTTGAGAATCAAATAATGAAACATACTAAAAGAAGTGAAGGCAATTAGAATAGTCAATTACAAGACTTTCAGTAAAGATGTACCTTTTTGTTAGAGTGGTACTATTGTGTCTCCTTATCTTAAAATCTCCCACAAGCAATGGAACAAAATTGTGGCCAACTGTATACCATTTTCTCCTTCGACTGTCTCTTAATCATTGATTAAGTTTCAGGTCAACAAATGGAACAAGGTTACAAAAGTTGGATTCAACTTGTGTCTTCTGTTGAATTTTAATGTCATCTTGTGTTCTTTAATCATATTAGTAGAATATTTTTATCTTATTTTAGTGGGTTCAAATTTTCAAACTTAATACTTAAAATTTCTTTGAAGATGTCAAATCATTAATAAAAAAATATAAATAGAAGAAAAAAATTCGATGATGATGGGAGCCAAGATTTTTAGAAATTGAAAACAACTTTAATATTTAGGAAGCATAAAACATGATTAATGATACGGAAAAAATAAAATCATAGCCCTAAACAAAAGCTTCAATGGAAGAGTTTATTAATATAATTAAGCATATAACTTGAATAATCTTGTTCTTATTGATTCCATGTGAGCTGCGATTATGTACATAATCCAATCATTTTCTTGTTAAAACTAATTATATTAAGGAACAATTATACAATATAATATCACAATTCTTATTAATCAATCTTCAATATTCTTCATATATATATATATATATATAGATATATTAAATTCAATAATTTCTTACAAATAAATTACAATCCCTAGGATTGTGCTGAATCCTATTAAATGATTATTAAACTACTCACTTATTTATAATTACTTGAAAGTGAACGTCTTTTGTACCTCTCCTTCTCTACAAAAGCCTAACAAAGTTTCCAGTTTTCTTCATCAATGTACATATATCTCTCGTTACAAATAAATTCTTATATACAAAAGAATATCATCCATAGGTTTTTTAAGAGAATTGTGTTTTTATTGAATAATGATCAACTTAAATATATAAGTCTGCAATCAGAAAAATGAAAATAAAAGTATCAAATTTCCTAAATTTTTACCCTAAGCAGTAATAACTAGTAAATAATAGAAAATGACATTAAAATCTCCTAAAAATCTGGTCAAAGAACATAGGCTACTTATGCAGGTTTGAATACTTCAACTACAAGCCTAAAAATATACTTATGAACTTGCTACATTAATACTATGTATGCAGCCACCTCTGCTAGCCATATCAGTAGCCATATCAACAACTCTGTAGTTACTAATGCACACATTCAACACTCCTCCTTGTAGGTGGAGATTTCAAGTTTCTCTATTAGAAACTCAAACCTCATTTTAGGAAGAGTTTTAGTGAAAATATCTGTTAACTGATTTTCAGTCTTGTACTACTTCAAATATACTACACCATTCTTTTGAACATCTCTAAGAAAGAACAATTTTATATTAAAATGCTTAACTTTTCTATGAAAAAATTGGATTGTTAGAGATGGCTATGGCTATATGGTTGTCTACCATCACCTTTATACTCATATCTTGTTCCAAGTTCAAATCAATTAGAACTTTTCTTAGCCACAAGTCCTGATTAATAGCTGCTATGACTGCTATAAACTCTACTTCAATTGTTGATTATGCAACTATTTTTTATTTTTTTGAACATTAAGTAAATACCTTTGCTCCAAAACTGAAATAATAACCTGAAGTACTTTTCATGTCATATAAAGATCCTATCCAGTTATTGTCAGAGTAACCTTGTAGTTTGAAATTTTGTGATGAACAAAATTTGATACTATAACTTAAGGTGCCCTTGACATACCTTAGAAATCTTTTTGCTACTTTAAAGTGATATTCATTTGCACAATTCATAAATCTTGAAAGTATATTTACAACATATAAGATATCTAGTCTTATTGTTGTGAGATACATTAAGTACCTAATTAAGCTTCTGTAAAGTGTTTCATCCATTTGTTCTGCTCCATCATCCTTGCACAGCTTTTCTTTTTAACACATATAAGTGTTGATGCTTTTACAGTTCTCCATTTTAAATTGTTTTAGAATCTACTTTGCGTACTTCCTCTGATAGATGAAAATCTCATTCTTTTTCTGCTTAATTTCTATTCCAAGGAAGTAAGACATTTCTCCTAAATTTGTCATATTAAAAATTTGTATTACATCTTTTTTGAACTGTTGAATAAGTTCAACATTGCTGCTTATAACTAGGAGATCATCAACATACAAAAAGATCATAATAAAATTAGTTTGATCACTTTTAATATACAAAGTGAATTCACTAAGAATTTTAACAAAACCTAATTTCAACAAGTACTCATTAATTCTGTTATACTAAGCTATTGAGGCATGTTTTAAACCATACAAAGTCTTCTTTAATAAATAGACTTTGTCTCTATACGTTTTCACAGCAAAACCTTCAGGTTGCTCAACATAAATTTCTTCCTCCAAAAATTCATTTAAAAATGCTGACTTTACATCAAGTTGATAGATTTTTCATTATTTCTATGCTGTGATAGCTAGTAGCAGTTTAATAGTATTTAGCCTTACAACAAAAACAAACGTATTAAAGAAATTTATTCTAAAAATTTAAGCATACTCTTTTACTATTAACTTTATGTTATACTTTTTGATTGAGCCATTTATATTTAGTTTTGTTCTAAACACCCATTTGACATCAATCACTTTTTTGTATTTAGGTTTTTCAACTAGTTCCTAAGTCTAATTTTTTTTTTTAATCATAGAGAGCTTCTCCTACATTACAGCTCTCCCTTTGAGATCTTTTTCTACTTCCCAATACCCTATTGGTTCAAGAACAGTAACATTGTATTTTTGATAAGCATCAAAAAGTAATCTAATGCTTCTTACAGAAGGTTCATTAACTAACTCATCTTAATTTTATAGAGGATTAGTAATTAGCTTGTTTTCTGTATTATTCCAACTCTATTGTTCATTCTCTATGAAGTGAACATCCCTACTTATTAGAATTTTTCTTGTATGAGGTTGGAAAACTTTTTAAGCATTAGATATTGAGCTATATCCCATAAAAATGCCAGGTTAAGCTTTTTTGATTAGCTTGTCACTTTTAATCTATAACATATAAGTAAAATACAAGCATCTAAACACTTTAAAATTTTTCAAAGAAGGCTTATAACCATGTCGGGTCTTAAAAGGAGTCTTCCCATCTACTATTTTAGTAGAAAGTCTATTTAGCAAAAATATTGCAGTGTTTGTAGCCTTTGCCCAATACTCTTTAGGCAACCCTTTCTTGCAAAGCATGTATTTAATCATTTTCATTATCATTCTATTTTTTCTTTCACTGACTCCATTATATTGTAGAGTATATAGAGCTGTAAGTTGATGCTCAATGCTTGCCTCCTCACAAAATAAATTAAATTATTCTAAGGTGTACTCCTTACCATTATCAGACCTTAGAACTTGGATCCAGCAGCCATTTTGGTTTTCAATCCTATGCTTGAATCGCTAAAACACAATTGCAACCTCTAACTTGAACTTGAGGAAATAAATCCAGCATATTCTGGTGAAATCATCTATAAAGACAATTTAATTTTTACTCCCTTTAAGTGAAGAAGTCCTCTGAGGTCTCGCTAAATATGTGTGAATGAGTTACAGCCTCTCAGTTGCTTTCCAAGTTGCTTGTTTGAAAGGTAATCTTGCCTTGCTTGCTTGCTATATTGACAAGCTCTGTAGTTTGGTAATTCAGTCTCTAGGTGAGGTAAGCTTTTAACTAACTCATTCCTTTGCATATTTAGCATTGCAGCATGATGAAAATGGGTTAACTTTTTGTACTAAGTCTCTGCATTGCTTACTGTCATGGAATAAGTTGCTTGCTCTTCCTTCATTGGATCAAGTAAGAAGCTTTTGTGTCTCATTTTGATCTTGAAAACTTCCTTATCATTAGCATCTTTAATTAAATATTACTTATTTTTAAAGATGACTTTAAATCTTTTCTCAATTAATTGACCCACAATTAATTTTGTACCTGTGTAACTTTCACAGTTCTCTTTCCTTTGACAAGAATAAGCTTACCATTGCCAATTCTGATTTTTGATACCTATAATTTGTCCAGCTTTCTGAAAAACTCTTGATCATAAGTCATGTGATTGGTCCAACTACTATTTACTAGTTAACATTCGCTTGAGCTATTGCTTGAAAAACAAGTTGCTATAAATAACTGCTATTCCTTTTCATGCTAATCTGCAACTTGAGCCTTATTTTTCTACTAAAAATTACTTTTACATATTCTCTCATAATGCCTTAATTTGTTCCACTTATCACACTTGACATGAGATCTTTTCTAACACTTAAAAAGAGGATGACCCTTTTTGCCACAATGTCTACAAGGAGGAAATTCTTTGTTTTTTTCCTTCATTACTATTGCTGATGTTAGCAGCTGCTTCTGGTGTGCTGAAATTCTTTTTTTTTTTTTTTTTTTTTATGTTTTTCTTCTTCTTGCCTTTTTCTCCTTTGTTGATTTGTAATTTAGTTTGCAATGCTCCTTCCACATAATCTTTAGCCCTTATTATTCTTCTTTATTCTTGGGCTTGTAAAGCATTTAGAAGTTCTGTTAAAGTAATTCTTGGCAGATTATTAGTATTCCCCAAGGAAGAAATAATAGCTTTAAATCTGTCAGAGATAGTTACAAGTATTTTTTGAACTATTTTAGAATCAGAAAATTTAGAACTAAGTAATTTTAATTTATTAACAATGCTAAAAAGTTTATTAGCATACTCTTTGATTGTTTTTGACTCTTTAATTTTTTGCATCTTAAATTCTTTGACCAAATTCAGCACTTGCATTCCCTTGATCCTTTTATCTCCTTTGTATTCATTCTTAAGGAAATTCCAAATTTCAAATGCTGATTTCATGGTGATGATTCTGGTAAAAATTGTTAATGAGACAATAACAAACAAAGTAACTCTTGCCTTTGATTTTCTTGCTTTCTTTTCTTTATAATTTCTAAGCTGAGCCCATGTTGGATTGCTTGGCAATGAAAGAACTTCGTAGTCTTCCTCAACAGCTTCCCAAGGATCATTTGCCTCTAAGTGTGCCTCTATTTTGATTGCCAAAACATGATAATTATCACCATTAAATATAGGTGGTGCTAGTGCTGTGAAAGGTGTTTTAGGATCCATATATTTAAGGAATTGAAGTAAGGTGTTTAGGCTTTTTAAGTGGGATACACCTGGTTCACTCATAAGTCCCTTTAATAAGAGAGCTTTAATACCAATTTGTAAGATTTTTAAGAGAAGATTATGTTTTAATTGAATAATGATTAGTTTAAATACATAAGTCTGCAATTAGAAAAATAAAAATAAAAGTAACAAACTTTCTAAACTTTTGCCACTAGCAGTAACAGCTAATAAATAACAGAAAATGATAGATGACAGCAAAATCTCCTAAAAACCTGGTCAAAGAACATATACTGCTCATGCATCTTTAAACACTTCAACTACAAACCTAAAAACATGTTTTTGAAAGTGCATTATTAATACCATGTGTGCAATCATCTATGCTAGCCATATCAGCAACTTTGCAGCTACTGATGCACACATTCAACATCACCAATGAGCAGCTATCTAGCATGGCTCTGAAAAATATGTTTTTCCTTTTTGCTCTAATTTGTCTCATTGCAAATGCAACCGTAACAAGAAATACTATCAAGCTTGTAGCAGCTGATGCGAACGCAAGGCCATCATTCGACATTCGTTTCTTGCCAAGGCGAGTTTGAGCATTTCATATCTAGGAATTAAGGTGACATTCGCCCAATTTGTTGTCATGATATTGACATCGCAATGAGTAAATTCCCTCTTATCGACAATGCATTATTCAACTTCATACTCGAGCAATGGAAAAAAATTGTAAACAGCTGTAAAACATCTTCTGCTCTGCCCAAGCTCCCACGATCGAGGGTATATAAGTCATTCAGATTGTGTTTGCTATTGAATCTCAATTTTATCTCAACTGTGAGACTTGATAATTTCTTTCTCCTTTTTCTTATTTGTGTTGTGCACGATTGTTTATCCTAATAACAACCCTCGTGTATTTGTGGAATAAAAAAAATTAATTAACTGAACAATGATATATCCTATTGATTTAATGCCGACAAAAGATTTGATCACTATTATACAATTTACATGGTTTGATCGTTAATTAAAAAAGTTTGAACACATCTAACAGAAGTATACACGAATGTATACTCCTAAATATCTTAATAGTACATATATTACTTAATTTTTAGCATTTCTACTCCAAACTCAATTCAAATAAAAATTATAAAAAAGTTTTATACAGTTTAATTTCAACTTAAGTAATTAAAATAACTTTAATTTTATTTTATGTATAATGTTAAGAATATAAATTTAGTATATAAATTTTTTCGTACAAAATAAAGTATGCGATAATGGCATAATACTGATATATTAATATGTATGAACGAATTTGTATCCGCATCTAAAAATAAATATCTACGTCTTTATAAGATAATAAAAAATTACACATGAATGTGATAAATCTATGTATTTAATTTTATTTTTGAACCAATCAATTCAGTACAATATTTTTAACTTATTTATCTCCTACAAACAAATTCATACACAGAGAATATCTTTAATCAGCGGCTGCCTACCATGGCGCTTGAAAATGTGTTTCTTCTTTCTCTCAAAAGTCGAATATACATACACCAGTGGAAAAACAACAAGCTAATCAGAAGCTCGTGTTTGTTCACTTGATAGATTCTAGCCACGCTGCTTCGCTGTCNGAGAAGATTATGTTTTAATTGAATAATGATTAGCTTAAATACATAAGCCTACAACTAGAAAAATAGTAATAAAAGTAACAAACTTCCTAAACTTTTGCCACTAGCAATACTAACTAGTAAACAACAGAAAATGACAGATGACACCAAAATATCCTAAAAAGCTGGTCAAAGAACATATGCTGCTCATGCAGTTTTGAACACTTCAACTATAGACCTAAAAACATGTTTTTGAACGTGCATTATTAATACTATGTGTGGAATCATCTATGCTAGCCATATCAGCAACTTTGCAGCTATTGATGCACACATTCAACATCATCAACGAGCAGTTATCTAGCATGGCTATGAAAAATATGTTTCTACCTTTTGCTCTGATTTATCTCATTGCAAATGCAACCGCAAAAAGAAATACTATCAAGCTTGCAGCAGCTGATGCCAACGCAGGACCATCATTCAACATTCGTTTCTTGCCAATGCGAGTTTAAGTATTTCATATCTAGGAATAAAGGTGACATTCGCCCAATTTGTTGTCATGATATTGACATCACAATGAGTAAATTCCCTCTTATCGACAGTGCATTATTCAACTTCACACCCGAGCAATGGAACAAAATTGCAAACAACTGTAAACCATTTTCTGCTCTGCCTAAGCTCCCATGATCGAGGGTATATAAGTCATTCAGATTGTGTTTGCTATTGAATCTCAATTTTATCTCGATTGTGAGACTTAATAATTTCTTTTTCTTTTTTCTTATTTGTGTTGGCATAATTATTTATCCTAATAATAACCCTCATGTATTTGTCGAATAAAAAATTAATTTAGCAATATTTTCTTTTATTTATTTGTTTTTGTATTTAATTGAACAGTGATATATCCCATTGATTTAATGCCTACCAAAGATTTGATGACTACTATACAATTTACATGGTTTGATCGTTAATTAAAAAAGTTTGAACACATTTGACAGAAGTATATAAGAATGTATACTCCTAAATATCTTAATAGTACATATGTTACTTAATTTTTAGCATTTCTACTCCAGGCTCGATTCCAATAAAAATTGTAAAAAAGTTTTATATAGTTTAATTTCAACTGAAGTAATTAAAATAGTTTTAATTTTATTTTATGTATAATGTTAAGAATATAAATTTTTTCATACAAGACAGGGAATGTGATAATAATATAATACTAATATATTAATATGTATGAAAGAATTTGTATCATTAATCAGCAGCTACTTAGGATGGCGTTTGAAAATGTGTTTCTCCTTTTTCTTAAAAATCTAATTTACATACACCAGTGTAAAAACAAGAAGTTAATCAGAAACTCATGTTTGAAAAAAAAAAATTGAAGGATTTTATTCTAGTGTTGAAAATTATTGAATATATAAATTGTAATATATAAAAATAATATATATATATATATTTCAATTGTTGAAAATTATTGAATATGCTAGTGTTGTATATAAAAGTTTATTTGTACAAATAGATGTGTTAACATTATATTATTGTCATGTTTCTATATTTCTAAAAATAAATTATAATTATCGTAGTAAAAAATAAATAAATTAAAATAATATGTGACAATAATATAATTTTACAATGTCAATTTAAATAAAAATAATAATATAAAATATGTGATAATAATATAATTCTATCACGTCAATTTGTATAAAAATAGTTTGAATAAAAGCTTGTACCCTAGTATTATTGTATTAAACATAAGATTTTATTCTAGTTCCTTCACCAATCAATTTACTCAAAAATTTGAAATTTTTAATGATTTTAGAGAGTGAATGCGGGTTTTTATTGGGTGTGACCATTTTTACTTAAAACTTCTTTCTCAAATCTATTTGTTGTTTATTGAATGCAAGTGTTAACTATATTATTATTTATATATCAAATTGCTAAACAAAAATTTATTTTTATATTTTTTCTTATTATTTTTCACGTATGTCTACATATTTTAATAGAAGTAACTGAGATTTATGCTAAAAAACAGCACCAAAAAAAATCAAATTTCTTTCCTATTTAATTTACATGGGCTCATACACTACACCACTTTTACTATTCTAAAAAAATTTTGGTCATTAATACATTATGTAATTAAAAAAAAAAAACTCTTATAAAAAATTATTAAAAATATAATCTTATATAATTTTAATTATTAAATAAACTAATAAAATAATTTTTTCATAAGCAATTCCATAAAATTTTAATAAAAGTAAATTGATCATGAAAGAATTTTAAATAAAATTATATAAGTTTTTATGTTAAATATTATTTAAAAATTATGATTTTGATCAAAATTGAGAGCAAAGACATATTTTTTTTTTTTTTTGTATATAATAATATCAATTTTAATTATTTTAACAAAATTAAGAAAATATGAGTAACAAACTTTTGTATTTCACATGTGCTTTTTTTCACACTTAGAACCTTGGTTTCACAAACACACTCTCAAAGCAAGTGGTAGAAAGGACCATGGTAAAGTTAGGAGGTGGCAATAATAATAGTTTAGCTATTTTTTAAAATTTTTTTACAAAATAATTGGTTTATGATAAATATGCTGCTTATATTGTAAGTTACAGATTCATTAAGTTTGAATTTGCAACATTCAAATTATAATTCTTAATTCTCTATTATATTCTTGTAATTATAAAATTTAAATTCAAAATTTGTAACTGCAGCATTAACTGACTATAATATCTCATTAAATGTAAAATTTGCTTAATATGAAGAATTTTATAAATAGAGAGATATTTTATTTTGTTAAGATTTTTAAACTTAAAATTTTTATTAAACACTATTTTAAAAGGATTTAGAGAGTTTAAAAGATTTTATCAGGATTTAGAAATGTCAACAAAAGTAATGGCGATAGATTGATTATCCATAACTTCTGCACTTAATTTTTTTAATTTTAAAATATATTTTAGTATTGCACATTTATGTGTGTGTGTGTTATTATTATTTTTTTTTTTTTTTGGATTAATTTTGATACTTGATTTTTGTGATTTGTCTGAAAAATTGACTAGAATGAGCAACATTGCAAAAACTTTGGTTTCAAGTCTGTTACAACATGCAAGTATAAGTTACAATAGCAAAATCATAGGTTTCACATAGCTATTTTAGACTATTTCATAATATTTAACTTCTTTTCATTTTTTAAAAGTATTTAAAGAGTTTATTTTGAGTGTCAAATAGGAAATTACCAAATTTTGTTAGGTTTTTTGATATTAGAAGTATTTTTGTCCAAAATACTTTTCATTGATTAATTTAGTTTTTAAAAAAATGATCATTTATATAATTTGCTTTTAAAATATTTCTTTTTTATAAATTTTAACTAAATTACCCTTATAACACTCAAGTTTTACCATAAGAACATAAAAATTGTATATCTCAATACTATAGCATTTCAGTCCTTTTACTTAAAACGAAATAGTATTTCAGGCGCTTTANAATTATTTTAACAAAATTAAGAAAATATGAGTAACAAACTTTTGTATTTCACATTTCTTTCATTTCACACTCAAAACCTTGGTTTCACAAACTCACTCTTAAAACAAGTAGTAGAAAGGACCATGGTAAAGTGAGGAAGTGGCAATGACAATAGTTTAGCTATTTTTTAAAATTTTTGTACAAAATAATTGTTTTATGATAAATATGTTACTTATATTGTAAGTACGTTTGAATTTATAACATTTAAATTATAACTCTTAATTTTTTATTATATTCTTATAACTGTAAATTTAAATTTAATACTTGTAATTGCAATATTAAATGATTATAATATCTTTAAAATTTTTTTAATGGGAATAATTTTTATAAATAGGAAGATATTTTACTTTACTAAGATTCTTAAATTTGAAATTTTTATTAAATACTATTTTAAAAGGATTTAAAAAGTTTAGAAGATTTTGACAATATTTAGAAACGTCAACAAAATAATAGTTAAAAACTAATTATTCATAACTTATGTACTTAATTTCTTTAATTTTAAAATATATTTTAATATTGTATGCTTATATATATGTGTGTGTGTGTGTGTGTGTGTGTGTTAATTTTTTTTCTTGAGTTGATTTTGATGCTTGATTTTTATGATTTGTCTGAAAAATTGATTAGAATGAGCAACATTGCAAGAATTTTTGGTTTCCAGCCCTGCAAAACACGCTCAAGGTATTAAGTCTGCTCCAACATGCAAGTATAAGTTGCAATACAAAAATCATAAGTCCCACATAGCTATTTTAGACTATTTCATAACATTCAACATCTCTTAACTTTTTTTTTTAAGTATTTAAAGAGTTTACTTTGAGTGTGAAATAGGAAATTGCCAAATTTTGTTAAGTTTTTGATATTAGAAATATTTTTGTCCAAAATACTTTTCATTGATTAGTTTTGTTTTAAAATAATAATTATTTATATAATTTGTCTTCAAAATATGATCTTTTTAATAAATTTTTATTCAACATATTTTTAATTAGAAAAATAATATATGAAGTACTTAAATTTTTACAATTTTTATCAAAGAAAATTATTTTATAAATTTATATTAAATAAATACTTGATAAATAATTAAATAATTAAATTATCCATATAACAGTCAAGTTTTACTCGTAAGAACATAAAATTATATATCTCAATATTATAGCATTTCAGTCCTTTTACTTAAAACGAAAGAGAATTCCAGGCATTTTAAAAGGGTTAGAACCAGGGACCAATTTGATACAGATAAAAAAAATCTATATCCGTTTTAGAAAAAACATAAATATTTAGAAAACCGGATGTCAAAACCACTTTTCACTTCACACTCCAAAGCAACCTCAAATTTCAGTCGATTCTGAAATTTCGCTTGCAACGGAAAACGGAAGGGTTTTAGCTAGTTCTCGAATAAAAGGGTTTTACAGAGAGAAGCTTTTATCTCTTCCCGTCCTAATATACTGCAAATCTTTTCACTTTCCTTATCAAATTTCATTCCTTTGTTAAAATTCCGTGCTTTCTAATTTCTTCTCCGTTTAAATTTGAATCCAAAAACCCAATAAGTTTGTTTATGTTACCATGAACAGTGAAGGAAATACAAGCGTGAAAGAAATAATTCAGAGACTCAAAAATGGAGTTTTGCCCCAGATGAAGTGGGTTTCAGCTTCCGGGGTGGTTGGTCTTTTGGGTGTTGCTGGTTTTGTTTTCTCTTTGAAAAAAGATGGTAAATTTGGGAATTTGGGTAGCTTTCCATGGTTGTCTGAGAGAGAGAATCCTTTGGAGAAGTTGTGCTCAGTGCCTGGATTGCAAAATCTTGGGAATAACTGTTTTTTGAATGTTATATTGCAGGTATGATTTCTGCATTTGGGTGTTTTTCTTTTTGCTTAAAATTCATTTGGTTTCTTAGAAAATAGAGGGAAAGATTACAAAAGAAAATAAGAAAGGAATGTTTTATACTTGGAAGATGCTTAGTTTTTTGTTTGTGGGGTTTGATTAAATTTCCTCAGGCTTTAGCCAGCTGTACATACTTCCAACATTTTCTTGAAAACGTTGTAGAGGAATGTGAGGAACAGAATGAGAACTTGCCACTTTCGGCTGCTTTGGCTGCGTTATTAGAAGGTAATGTTAAAATCATGTGAATTATTGCATTACTATTGACTTTAATGATTTTCTTAGCAATCGTTGCTAACAATTTAGTTCACCCGTAGTTTCCTGATAATTTCTATTTTAGTTCAAGAATCATGGCAAGTCATGTTTATATTATTATTTCTAAAACTCCTAAAACTTAATGGGTTTTTGTTACTAATTTTACCACCCATATTATACATTCATTAACATGCTACTCTATGTTTTTAAAAATTAGCAAATTTCATCTTTGGTTTTTCCTGTATTAATAATTCAGAATGACAGTTATATATATATTTTTTGCAGTCTCATGTTCAATTTTGGAACTCTTGGAATACTCCATATTCTTTTTAGTCTGTTTACTACGACTACTTAGAAAAATAACTATTTCCTAACCCTGAATATTTTCAATGGAAATTTATACAGAATTATGTTTAACCAGTGAAAGAAGAATTGTGTTAAGTCCGCGAAAAGTGATGCTTGCATTGGAGCTTTATATTCAAAACTTCAATCTAACAAGCCAGCAGGTGCAGTCATGTCTTTTCCATATTTCAACAACTTTAGCATATTGTAATCCTGTAATTGATTTGTGAATGTTTGTATGCTGTTAGGATGCAGAGGAAGCATTTCTTCACCTTATGTCCTCTTTAAGGGAAGAATTTTCTGAGTGCTATAGTCCAAATGAGAGTTCTTTGGTGGATGCTTTTGCTGCTGCAAATTGTAAGATTCTTTCTCCAAAGAGGCGGGAAGCCCTGAGTGAGCAGGAAAGATGGCAAAAACACTTTTTTGGACCATTTAATGGCATTCTTGGTAGCATTTTAACTTGTAGAAGTTGTTCATCCCAGGTTTGCTTGCCTCCTAGAACACTTTCTGATTTGAAATATTTATAACATTATTGATCTTCTCTCACTTTCTATGCCAAACTGAATCCTAATTAGAAGTTATTTATTGTGTTCATGGAATAAGCCATTGTTTTATAACCTTGGTGCCAAAATCAACTTTATTCCAGTAAATCTCTAAAACTCAATCCATCTTTCCTAGAAGCTTGGGAAATCAATTCTACAATATTTACAATCATCCTTGTGTAAACATGTAACAGTGTGGTAATGTAAATCATTGCTCACTTTCTAATCACTAAATCTTCATTTTTACATATCATCGGATTAACAATGTGTTGTTTATTTCTCTTTTGTTTCTTTTTGCAGATTTCACTGGATTATCAATTTTTTCATAGCCTACCTCTTTCGCCTGTTCTAGATAGGGGTTCCATTATTGTATGTGACCAAAGGTTTAACCATTCACTATTGTGTATGTTTAAGCCCATGGCTTTGTTTTTATATTGTTACTTTTCTTATGTACTTGTTGCTTCAACTGTAATTTTGTTTCTGTGTTAACTAGATGGCTGGATGTACTTTGGAGGATTGCCTGCAGCAGTTTCTTGTTGCTGAACAACTTGAGAACTACCACTGCAGCCACTGCTGGCACATTGCTGCAATAAAATATTTATCCTTAAGAGGAGCGACTGAGGTAGTTTCCTTGTTAAGTAATCTATTCTAATTCCTGTCTATTGAACAATCTTCCTCTTGACATTAATTTTTTGGTCTTGGTGGTTGTCCAACAGATCCTGGACCCTTTAGCTATTTCTCCTTTTTGCTATTCTTCTAATTCATAATCCTTTTTGGGACTATGTTTGGACTCCTTGTGAGATTGGTCTGAGCCTGAGTCTCGAGTTATACTAGGCAATACTGCTTTGTATACTGTTCCTGTGTTGTAATTCTGACCTTTTTTTTTTCTTCAGATGGTGATTGAAGAATTTAGGAGATGTAGTGTGCAAGATTCCTGCAACTGTCGGAATCATCCTTATCTTGAAACACTACCATGGTCCAATAACTTCTCCCACACCCTAAAGCAACTAAGTATTTCTCGTTGTCCAAAGGTATCAATACTGATTTTTTTTTTTTTTTTTTGATGGGAGCTAATGTACTTCTCAAGTGCTAAATGAAAAACTGAGAAGTCATTTACACATGGAAATAAAAAAAAAAAAAAAAAAAATGAGAGTGGGGAATTGTCTAGGATTTTTGTGATTTAAAAATTATAGCATCCGTTTGGCAGGAGGGAAAGTGATTACCTGCCAACATCTTGGCTTTTCATCTGATATTTATAGTAAAATCATTGCTCACTACTATTAAAAATAATTTTCATCTGGTAAAATCTATCCAGATTTGACTGCTTAAAAATTGGCTCCTAACTGAGGCTATGTTTGCGGAACATGCATTCGTTGAACTGCTCTCTAACCTTTTTTCATTAGGTCTTCGCTTTATTTTTTCAAGCTGTTGGAATATGCTACACATTTCTGCTTTCTGAATTACTGGTTTCTTGTATGATTAGTGCAACCCTGGAAAGAAAAACTGCTTCTTGGTGCATAAAAATGCAAAACCTAAATCTCACTCTGTCTATGTTTAAAAAGATCCCTAAATTGCAGGTTCTTTTTAATGTTTCTGAACAAATGAGTTCAAAATTTATGTTGAAGTGCAAGTGTTATCAAAATTACTTTTATCAGAAGTTTGAAAATATGTGTTTGGGTCTCCAAGCATACTCATTTCTTCTATCTCGTGCTTACAGATTCTATGCATTCATCTACAGCGTGCTTCTGTAAATGAGCTAGGGGAACTAGTAAAACTCAGGGTATGTAAATTTCCATCTTAATCACCGTATTTCATTTGTTTTCCTCTTTTAAATTTGTGGGATGGTGGTCTCATCATAATAGTGAACTGCTGAATTGATAATTTTAGGGCCATATTTCTTTTCCATTGATTTTGGACCTGTTTCCATTTATGAGAAGTGGATTGGGAATAAAGGACTTGGAAGAAAGTTGGCAAAGAGGACAAGCAAAGCTCCACCATCAGAGACCAAACTCTTCTCCCAACAATGTTAATAGGAAATATGATGCAAAAATGCTAAATTCAATTTACGGACTAATGGCAGAAAATATTCATTCAAAAGTGTCAGTTGCAGACGAACTTTGTTGCACCACACACATAAAAACATTACAGGAAGAATCCATATTGCCGCAGACTCAATGCTGTTCTACTGCCATAAAAATTCAATCTGATGATGAGGTTGGTTGGATATAAGTTTCATTTGGACTCTTTCTATGACCATGGATAAATGATTTTTCTTTCATAACTGAAGTCTGAGGTCCAATTTCATTTATCTGAGTAAATGATATATTTCAAATCCATCTTGGATTTGAAATTGGATTGGATGGTAATGGTAATGGCATTTGGAGTGTTTTCTCATCCTCTAAACTTGTATTAACTATTGTGTGGGATTGCTTGTATGCAGGTGAATGTATCTTCTGAGTTATGTTCTTCAGAAACTTATTTGTATCGTCTTGCCTCTGTTGTGGAGCACTTTGGAAGGGTTGGAAGTGGGCATTATACTGTTTACAGAAGCGTGAGAGTGGAGTCACACGAAGAAAATCCTGATGAACATTATGAGATGTCACTTACACGTTGGTTCTGTATTTCAGATTCTGAAGTGCATAGTGTTTCTGAAAAAGATGTCCTCACTGCTGAGGCTAGCTTGCTCTTCTATGAGAGAATTACAGAAGGCTGACATTGCATCAACTACTTTTGTTATTTTGGAAAATACATGTAATACCTGTCAAAAGTTGCTCATCAATCTTCAACTACTTCTGTTGTTTTGGAAAATACATGTAATACCGATCAATAGCTGCTACGTCGATCTTCAATTGCAACGTCATCCAAGAATTTTGAAGCATCTACCGTATTGCAAATTCGTACAATACTCAGTGAGACAATTCAGGTGAATCGCAGGTTGGTTGACTATACTTTCAGAAAATAGCAACTTATACGGTGATTATAGTACCTCGAATCTAAAACCAGATACAGTCATTACACCGCAAAATATCAGGTAGGAATTGTTTTCACAAATTAATTTTTCTATTTGTAACTTCCAGCCTTGCATATCCTTCTATTATGCACCTCTGCATCTAGCATTGGGTAGGGTTGATATATTGTTGTATCGAAAATCTGTTGCATTCGCTTCTCTTGCATACCATTTTCTCAGTATGTTTTATTTCTCAACGAATTGTTGGATTTCTTGTGCTTCATGGAAACTGACTCAATTATTCAAATGTTTGTCTTGAAATTACAGTGTTGAGTGTTTGCTAGAATGATTGTTGAATTACAAAGTAGGTAGTCACGTTTGTCACCTGCATTGCTGGTGCGAAGCTCCGGTAGAATTTTCAATCTCCATTTTTTTTTTCCATGCATGAATCTTATGTGGTTTTGCCAATGTCTTGTCAAGAAGGTTGATGACTCAACTTCTTGGGATTGTACAAAAAATTTCTCTAAATGAATGTGTTCTTTGTAAAAGCATCTAAAGTTGTGCGCGCGCGTGTGTTTTCCCTTAAAAAAAAGAAAGGAAAGGAAGCATCATATGCTTCTTTAATAACACTCCAAAATCTAATTGAAGACCTAACTTTGATATCTTGAAGATTTTGTTTAAGATTGCGGTGTCATGTTTTTAATTTTATATTAAATGAAAATTGATTTGATCTTAAATTTATAAAAATAAATGGACAATTCAAATAAGTAATAATTAAATAAATAAAATATAATTGGTTTTAAACTCACTAGAGTGATGGTGTGCGGTTTATGATTTATTACGAGTTCTCAAGTGAGTGAACGGTTAATAAAAATTAATTACAACATAAAGTAAATGTTATAATTAATAAATAATAATTTATATCTTAATATTTTTTATTTTATTTTACTTTACATTATCACTATATTTAATCAATATTAATTATTAAGTGAATGAACATATTGCCTTTAAAAGAAGCATTTGACAAAATTCTTAGTCCATTTAGAAGAAAATATATGAATTATAATAACTTAACAATTTTATTACAATTGTTTAATTTAACTACACAACACACCCAATACAAGGCCTATATTCTAATTTATTTGTTTTCTCTTTTTTTTTTTCTATTTCACTAAAGCTTTTAAAAAAATAAAATAAAATAGCAATTAAATTTTGTTAGTAAAAACATGGAGAGGAAATAAAATCCAAATAAGAATGAATTAATAAAAAGAAAAAATATAAGTTAAGAGATTGTGAGTTTTGACTTATAGATTATTTTTTTATTAATTATTTAACTTTTCTTTTTTAATGTTTAATTATTATTTTAATTTATTAAAATATTAAATTTCAGTTTTTTTTAAACTAGGTCCGTTTTTGTAAACAGAGATGGGGTTGGTTCCACTCCCCAACCCATAATATGAAATGGGAAAATTGGCCACATTCCCCAATCGGGTCACCGTAGGTTCCCATAAATAGAGTTGGGAAAATTTTTACCAACTCCATTTAAAAGTGCTAGAGAAAAAGTAATAATTTAGTCGATGCTTATGTTCTCTGGTACTTTTGTTTTAGCACTTCTTAGAAAAGCACTTAAGTGTTTAGTTGTCAATTACAAAGCACTTTTGAACAAATTTGTGTTAATGAGGTGTTTGGATGTGTAACTAAAAAAGTACTTTAGTATTAATAAATTATTAAAATTAACATACCTATATATATATTTTAAATTAATTATGATTAAAAAAATTAAATATGTACATAATAAAGTAAAAATATCTATTTAAAGTGATGTTCGTATATTAGAAATATTTTTATATTTAATTTCTTTTGAATAAAAATAAATACTTCAAAACATAACATTATTACATAACAATAAAAATATTTTTATTTCGTAAATATTTTTTATAAATAACAATTTGTTGTTGTTGTGACTGTTGTAAAAATAAATAAATTCATCATACATAACTTTAATTTTAATAAGTAAAAGAATAATACGATAATCAATTACAAATGTTTAATATCACATGTAATATATTTGATCATATTGTATTCTCAACTTTAAACCAAGTAGATATAAGTAGATTTGCAATTCTTTCGCCTTTTTTGTTCATCTCTCTTACATGAAGCCAATTCTCTCCTTATTCTTAACATTCTTATAAATATCTTATCTTAAACAACTATAACATAAAGGGTGAATGTTTCATTTAAATTTTATGATATTTAATGGTCTATCATTGTTTGATAGATTTAATAATTAATTGATCGAATTTTTGAAAAAATTAATTATTTTCTAATTTTAAGATATAAATATGTTTATTTTTATTATTTATTTTATCTAAAAATAAAATAAAATATCTGTTTATTTATTTTAAAAAAATTAACTAGCAAGTATTGGCTTGAACGTGGAAGTACTTCAAGCAATGGAAATTTGGAGATCGAAGAAAGCTCAATTGGTGCATTAAAAAGATCATAAAAAGTAATTTTAATTGAAGATGAATTTGGAATATTAAAGATCATATAAAGAGAGATTTCAAACCTGGTTCACTTCTTATTCTTTTCATAGTATTTTGTTAATATTTTTTAATTATATATCCTTTAAAAAAAATATTTACTTTATCTTATATTTCAAATACTTTCTAAATTTAAATCGATAAAATATTTTTCAAATATCAAAATAATTAAAAAAAATAGGTCGCATCAAGACTTTAGATTAATAAATAACATCTCCTTAACAACTTCCAATAAGGCTGAAAATCATTATCTTCCAAACTGTAAACTTGTATGCATATGGTTTGATTACATGGGCATAACTAAACTCCCGTGATTATTACTATCATATAGTTTGATAATCATATAATAATTATTATCTAAATAAGTCACAACCCAAAACTTGTGTAGCATAATATAGCATACATGCCACAGAACTCAAGTGTCTCTCTGCAGATTTGGCTTGCCATAACCCTAAATTACAATCACATAGAAAGTAGAAACTGTAGCAAAATATATACCATCCTTTTTCTCTACACACACGCATACAATAACCATGTGTATATAATATAGAATTTAAAGTCTACAAGGCAAGAGCTAGAAGCCAATACTTATATTGATTATTCTCTTCAATAAAATTGAAGTTTCAATTTAGTTGTGAATTGGGGGCTTCCTTCTTGCTGGAGTATAATCCACAGTCACCAACTCATCTTCACCATTTTGTTGTACTCCATTTTCTTCTGCAGCTGCTGCTGGTGCAAGTACATAGTTCTTACCTTTCTCTGCCTCGATACTCGGCAGCACCGGCGCCAAACTCCGAGCTGCAACCAAACAAAAAAAAAAATTGAAAAACGCCATCAGAATTCACATCAAACAATAATTATGCATATATATATAAATATATAACGAAAAAAAAAGCTATTTCACCTCCGTTAGTGATGGAAATGAAGCACAGAAAGACGAAAACTACAAAAACAAGACGCTTAGAAGAAACCCTAGCCATGGTAGAGGATAGAAATTTGAATATTTATCAATGGATCGTTCTGGTTTTTTTGTTTTTGTTTTTCGATCTCTATGGTGTGTGTGTCTAACCCTCTTCATTTTTGCCTGCTTTTATAGGCACAAATCAGGACAATTGAAAGTTTGCTGCTCTCTAAATCTGGAGACATGTGGCATGCGAATGTGATCTAATTTTTGTAGTAATTCTACGTTGAGAAAATGAAGTAGACATCACTGTCTAGGGCTGTCTGTGAAGTTGGTTTGCCCTAGGAAACTGCTTCTGCCTTCTTCTTCTTTTTTTACAATTAATCGCTAGAGAAACCGCTTGTCAATGTTCTCTGTGATTGTATTCCAGTTAGGAAGACTTCAATTCTTGTCCCATGATAGTTGCATATTTTGCATACAAGAGGGATCCACTTTGTATCATGCACAAAGCAAAATCAACCAAATTTTTTAAATCATATAATTGATTGATTAACTAATAATTAATTAGTTAACTAGTTATGTTATCAATTTCTTTTTTTAATTTCCTATGAGAATTAATGCAACATATGTGTATTATGTTTTCAAGATGATTCAATGTATAATTATTAGTAACATGTGTCAAATTTTAAGTTGATTAATTATAATTTCCATATGATTTTGTTATTAAATTATAACTATGAAAATTATAATTTGGATTAGTATATAAAACTAAATTTATATACACATAAATAATTAAATATTAATAACGTTTCTCACATTATGATGATCGATACTATTGCATATGTAATGATGGCATGATGTATTGTTAATTTTCAATACTTAATTACTATACACAAGGTGTTGATGGATAAAAATGTAAAAGTTCAGTAGAGTTTTAGCAAAAAAAAAAATTATAATTATATGTAGAAATTATCCACACTTTATAAATTACAAAATTTGTGTCGATCAACATTATCTTGTGTCCTATAATATTGTGCAAACAACTCTAATTTATAGCAAATTCATATTTTATTTAGATAAACATCTGCAAGAGAGAATGATTTTATGTATGTATTTTTATATCTTTAGGGTTACATACAAGACAAAATAATTTAGTAAGCAACATTATTCATGTTATGGTAAGTGATACTATTACATGACGTTATTTTTTTTTTTTTTTTGCGTGTATTTTTTAATTCCCTAATGTGAACGACATTAACTAACAAAAATTTATGAGGTAAAAATGATGCAATATATTATTTAAGATGATATTAGTATTTTAGAGATACAAATTATTTTTATAAACTCATTCATATAAATTGATATATAATATAATTGAATGAGTGTGTGTGTGTGTGTGTGTGTCATAAACAATAGAATAAATGAGAATAATTAATGTAATGATAACACTTAATTTTTTATACATGATTATATCCCGCAAGCGAGTTTATGTACTTTAATTTCTATAAATAGATTATATTTCTATTTTTTTAAAAAAAATAAAGGTAATATTTATTAAGCATAAATGTTAAGGAGAAAGGTGAACTGAGATAGCATGTATTGGTTGAATGTTATTTTATTTTATTTTTTTGAGACTTAGTTAAGCAAGAAAATTTATTAAACAAGCAAATGTTGAATGCTGATTTGTTGAATGAATTTTTCATGCTATCTCAGTTCAGCTGAGTTAAAAAAAATTAAAATAAATCAAATCTTTCTACTCTATTTAATTAAATCTTTATAATAAATATTTTTACTTATTTTGAATATATATTTATCATGTAACTATAAATTAAATCTTTGTGAACTCTCACATGAGCAAAACTTGAATCTATACTTTTAGGGATGACAATTTGGTTAGATATCATAGATATTCGATGATGTTTGATTAAAAAAAATTCAATATCCAAAATTTATCGAATATTAAATATGTTATGAATATAAAAATAAGTATTCAAAATTAATTTCGGTCGAATATAATTTTGAATGTTGAATATTTGATATCTGACAAAAAATAAATAAAATTATTGTTAAATTATAATAAACCCACTCACACTTAATCTCCACCTTATACTATAAAAATTTTATATATATATATAGATAGTCTTAAATTATTGTTTAACTCTAGAGTATTATGCTGCTATGTAATGCATTTTTCTTATTTTAATTTATTATTCATAAATAATGAATTTACTAAATATTTTTATTTTTAAATTAAGTATTATGTTATTGTTTAACCCATTTTTAAATTTAATTTTTTAACATAAATAATAACATATGTCATTTGTGATGTGAATAATTTAGAAATTAAAATATTCTTTTCATTAAATGAATTTTAATACAATTACAAATTAATATAAAATATTTCGTTTAATGAGCAATATTTTATTTAAAATCAATTATAAATAAAATACATATCATACATACCGTAACTTGCCTTAACAAATACATCAAAACTCAATATTAAATTCAATCTCTAACTTGAAAATTGATGTATGAATATTGAGTATTTCGATCGAAAACAAATACGAATATCCCAAATATTTTAGATATCTTATTCGTTGCCATTTTTATATACCTTAATATTATTTTTAAAAAAGTTTATAAGTTGAACCACTCATTGTGTTCTTATAAAATTTAAATAAATTTTTATTTAAAATTGTGAAATCATTAATTTTAATTAAAATAACTTTTAAAATATTCAAATTTTGATCAACCCAACTCCTTATGAATGGATGTACACCTAGATTTATTCAAATAATTGATGCTGTTGAATAATTAATTTCACAATCCACTTCTATGGGAATTTATCAAGAGTTGAAACAAAGTTATAGTTTTGTTTTCCTTTAATTTTGTCGTTTTATCGTTGGAAATACATTGAAAAAGTGACAAGGGAACACCTTCAAGCATGAAATATTTGTGGGTCTAGTTTCTAACATGTCTAATATAAGCAGCATTTATGGATTTGCATTGCAGTATCCAGACATGACACCTTCTTCCCTAATTAATTTTATAACTTGTAATTAATTTTTATTATTAATTATTATTAAATTACACTAAAATAACTTGTCGAGAATTTGTCATCTATCCAAAAAATTAGTTCATTGTCCATTTATCTTTATAAATTCAAAATCTAAAATGATTGAGCCCTAGTCATCCATTTAAAAAACTAAATATTAACTTTTTAAATAGTAATATCTACTCACCCTTATAAATTTAAAATCGATTTATAATATCTTGCATTGTTTAAGTAAAATTTGAAAAGGATTTATGCAAGTGCTCTAACTTTGTAACTAGTAGAATGTATTTTGAGCTCTTTTTTAGTGCCTAGAACAAAATTGTGCAAATCGTCGGATTTTAAAACAAATAATATTTTGACTAGTAAACTGAATCATTATATATAATATCAAAATCATATTTCCAATTGAAAATATACCAACAAAAACGTTAAACTCCAAATGAAGTAAATTGTGATATCCCATGATATTTTGGTGAAATTTAGATATTATCTATATAAATATTTTGACTTCTCAATAAGTAGAATATATTTTAAATTCAGAACTTGATTTTTAAATTTATCAATAATTTAATTCAAAATTTTACTTTAAAGATAACATGTCTATTTTTATAGAAGAGAAAATTAATTATCATTCAATTATAAAATAAAAAGATAAAAATAATAATTTAATCTCAACCATTTATTTATAAATATATAATATTATATTAATAATATTTATCATAATTTATATTATTGTTATTATTTCAATATTAAATGTTAGTAAAATATCAAATTACACATACTAAATTACACATACTAAATATAACCCGTCACAAATTACTAAAAGAAGAAGCTGTCCCTCTAAATTTATCGGGATTTGATTAGCAAAAACGATATATTTTTTTTCTTATTGTTGATTGATAATTAAACTTGGTTGGTTTAATCATGTATTAATCATGGAAGAAGCCAAGCATTAAATAATGGAGGGAGAAAAACCGACAATCGGTGGGGCTACGTGTCATTGTCTGACAATGTTATGTATGAAGACAATCACGTGAAATTAAACAGTCTTGTGATTATAATTGATGGGTCCGACTTGTCGTTTAATATGGACATAAGTTAAAATGATTTTCTTCACAATTAAGGCTTAAGATAGTGACATTAATTCATACCAAAACAAAATATTTTTTAAAAAATGAGATTTGCTAAAATATTAGAATTTTTTTAATAATTTTTTTAAATTCAAGTAGTGGGGTAATTAAATTGATGTAATATTATAATAATTATTAATAAATTTAGTAAATAAGGAATTATTTGATAATTTATTAATAAATTATAAGTAATTATTTGATAAAAAAAAAAATTCATTAGAACTCTTCTTTGATTTAATATTACTTTAATATATTTTTTTGTCAATCATAAATTTGAGGAAAAAAAATTCTATTAAATTAGATGACTTACTATTCAAAAATTTCTTAAAAAAAATTAAATATAGTTTTAGTTACAGTCTCACAAGAAATGGAAAAAAAAAAAATGAATTTAATTTTGATGTTTTCATATTAAATTAGATGTTCGGATTATATCTAAAACTTATTTTCATAAAAAATTTTACACCTTTTTTTAAAATTAAACTCCATCATAATTAATCAAAATTAGTAATAATTTTTTTTAATTTTTAACTAAATATTTTAGTTGAACTCCTTTTTTTTAAGTTGATTATAAAATAAGTGTTATATTCTTTCACTTTTTTAAATATTATGTCGTAATTTTTGACTTTTCTATCTTTGTCTTTAATTTTTAGTTACAATTTTTTATTATTTTTTTTTATAGTATATAGGTAAATATTTGCTATATTTATAATTAATGGCATGAAATTAAATTAAGCACTTTGTAAGTAATCTCTTACTATTAATTATTTAATAGGAGAAATTTGATGGGTGAGCTAGCCCACATGGCTTGGTGGTCCATCCCCAAACAATGCTTATTTAGCCAGGAGGGTATAGCCCAGCGCTCCTACTTCCAGCATTAGCAAATTCAGCAATCAATAATGTTTAAATGGAAGCACTTCCCTATCCACATCTTTAAAATGTAAGTTTAATGCCAAATAACAATGTTTCATAATAGAATAATACCAAATTTGGTATAAAATAATTTGGTAACAATCTAAATATAATATATATATATATATATATTTTCTATCAAATTTATACGTATATTTTATGTTATTTAAATGTCCGTAACTGATTAATATTTAGATTATATACCATAATTATTAGATTACAATCATGTTACACTATAATTATAGAGTTACAAAGATACTTAGATGGTTAGATTATTTTAGTTCAAAAAGTGGATAAGATAAATATTTTGTTTAATAATTATAGTGTTAGAAAGACATAAACAACTTTATAATTTTGTAATTAATTTTTGTTTTTAATTCACCGCATTGATCAATTCATGGTGATTATTAGAAAAGGAGGATACTAGTGATTTGATGAAAATAAATGTATAAAATTAATTTAACATTTATAAGTAGTGTTCATAATTATGTTTCATATATTGTCAACAATCATGTAATTCAATGACTAAGGTTTTATGTTTGAAAAAAGTGAGTTACCAACTCTGTCGAACAATAAAGACTCAATTTTACATGCACAGAAAAATAATTGACAATAAAATAATTCAATTTATACATATACACCATTTGCATTTTCTAAAAGTATTAAAATGTAAATTTTAGCAATTCACTGTATAATTGGTTCAAAATAATTCTAATTTTCACAATTAATTCATTGTTGAATTGTTCAAATTTGTATTTTAAAAATTGTGAACATTTACTCTTAAAAATTTCTATGAGACATATATATTTTAAATCCTTACATTTTAATTGATTTTAAAAAATGTGATCCTAAGTTGGGATCATAGAAAAATTATGTTGTAATGTAACAAAATCACAAGGTTTTCTTAAGATTCTTATTCATATTTGTATTTCATAAAATTTAGATATTTATATAAAAAAAATTAACACTTGTTTATGTATATATATAAGCACATGACAAATACATACACACACACA
>CP135536.1:7532104-7570189 GCA_032402905.1 Khaya senegalensis
GTGTGTGTATGTATTTGTCATGTGCTTATATATATACATAAACTATATGGGAAAGATAAGCAACTTTTTGATTTTATACAATTTTTTATGTTAATTTTTTAACTGTTAGTTTAATATATATTTAATATTTAAAATTAAATTTAAATTATGTAATTAATATATATATATATAATATAATTTTATTACATAAGTGTACAAAAGAATTAAAATAATATATTGTAAATGAGAAGTAATATATTTCGAGTGAAATTTGAAAGGGTTAGTTAAAATATTTTTTATTCGAATAATTTATAAACTCATCCCTTTTAATAAATAATATATGAGTTATAACATTATTAAAACTAATAAAAATAAAATGCAATAATCCCATTACCTTTAAATTTGGAGGTACTATAAAACTAACAAATTGTTACAATTATTATATGATGATTGTGAGATCTTAAATTTTGTCCATCTTTCTTGACTTACAAACCAAACCACAATACATTTTGTATTCTTATACAATTAATGCATCTAAGTGGAAACAGTTCATCAACAACCCATCATAATCATATCACAACTCATTTCAAATCAAATGGCTGTGATTAAAATCGGGATACTTAACTTTAAGATCCCTAAGTTCTTATAATTTCATAAATTACTATATATAATTTATGAGTTTACATCAAATGAACTCACTCCTAATCTCTAATGAAACATACAACAATATATAATTTTGATGACCCTATGACTTACCACAAAAGTATATTTTAATATCTTTGTTGAGCTTATATTTGCCATTTCAAAACCAATACAGCAGTGATGAAAAATACTAATCACACAACATATTTAATATAAATATTTTATACAAATTATTATTATTTTTTTAAGAGAGAATTATTTTAGATATAAAATCAAATTTTTTTTTCCTTATTAAGGATGTTAATATTCTTGCATTGCCATGAACAAAATATAAAAAAAAAAAAAAAATTCATGTAGAACAACCCTTGAATAAAATCATACCTCAGTATTAAATTTTCTTTTTCATTATCATAATTACTTTTATTACAGATTAATTTCCTACTAAATGTGTAGATAACAATATCTTATTAAATGAAGGCACCGGTGGTATATAGCAGGTAAGTGTTAAATAACTTTAATTTTTCAGTAACAGGTAGGTCCATGCAGAAACAAAAACCCTAATTTCAGCGAACAAAGAGTAGATAGAAATCACTTCAAAGTGATGAGGTAGAAAGAATCCCAGATGGTATCTGAAAAGGTTTGTTGTCGTGGTCCATGTCCGGCAGGAGCAAGAGCCAAAAAGAAAGGAAGCTCGATCGTCTGCAACTGCAAGCACATGGTCCGCCAGTGGCTCGTCACGTGAGCCAGCCACCCTGTGGCTCGCATCTTGTTGGCGAATAAGGTTACAGGTTCTTTCTGGGTCTTTTATGAGGTTTGCAGTCATCAAGTTTCGAGTGGTCTTCTTCAGTCTACGAAAAGGAAAAAGGAAAGTGATGCTAATAGGATATATGATCCATCAGGCATCAATATCACATGGTTTCTTTCCCATCAGAGAAGGTCGATGCTCATTATGCCAACAATTATATTCAAATAATTTACATTTTAATTTCTTTTATGATAATAACATAATACAATTTATAAATAAATAATAACATTTAAAAAATAATTTTTTTAAAAATTTAATTTTATCTAAATTCTAAAAGTTGGATTTCTTTTTGTAAACTTTTTTTAATTATCTATAAAATTTTTTCTATTAAAATAATTTCAATTAAATTATACTTTACATGTGCATGAATTGTAATATATTAATGTATTAATAAATTATATTAGATTTCACATCTATCTTTACCCCGACCCCCACCTCACATGTGTGAGAGAGAATATATTAACGTGTCGATATTTGTATCTATATCTTTGCGAATAACTCTCGTTATCAGAATTATTTTAAAATTTAAGCGATTTTTTATTAATTTATTTTATTTTATTCATGTTTAGATGATAATGTGAATGTAACAAAATTTCTTATGTCAATTTAGAGGTATTAGGGCACAAGATCACGTGTCTGTGTTGTTGATATGCATAATTTGACGAAGACAACAATAGAATTTTCGTACACCAAAATTAATTATTTCTAGCTACAAGCCATGGCAAATGAAATGCCTCACAACACAATTAATGGAAATGTTCTTAATTTTTTAGTTGAAATTTATGACAACTGATTTCCAATTCAACCCATTTGAAAATTGACAATTTAGATTCAATTAATACAATAATGTTACTAAATAATTTAGAGAATAGTTCGACAAATTTTTAGAAAATACATAGTCCACCTAAGCCATTTCTTTGTTATAGAAAAAGAATTTTCTATGTCAATAATATATATTATGAAATTTTTAGTATATTTATTTGAATTCATAATTCTCTAAATTTTTAAATTTTATATTCATTTTGAATTTTTTTTTTTATGTTATGTATTTTAAAATATACATTAATCATCACAATTTTTATGTTTTATATTTTAAATTCTAAATTTATTTATTTTAAATTTTATATTAATTATTTTTAATTTTTTATTAAATATTTTTAATTTTACATTAAATTATATAAAATACATAAAAATATATTCTAATCAAATTTTTCTAGGTGAATAGAAATTTTGCGACAACTAAATTCAAATGACCGCAAGTTTGGGTCAAGTTGAAGCCCATGAAAAACATTGAGTGGATTGGGTCGCTGTCATCTTCCCTCATGCAGGCCCAACATTTGTAGTACGACAGCGTTTAAGAAAGAAGCTCTTAAAAATCAAAAAAGACAATTCTACAAATCTTAAAAGAGTTCTTTGCTCTCTTTTTTTTACTCAATAATTTTGAATAAAAAATTTATTTTTTATATAAAATAATAAAATTCTCTAATTATTTTTTTTTTAAATCCCAAAATTATAAAAGTAAAAAATACTTATTTAGCAAGTATACTGAGAATTGTAATTTTTCTCCAATTTTTTATTTATTGCTCAATAATAAATTTTATTTTATTGCCAATTAAAATAAATAGTACTCACTGATAATATTTTTAATCTAAGTGATTATTCAAAAAAATATATCGATCATAATTAAAATTTATTAATTTGTAGATATATTTAAAAATATTTTCATATAATAACTTAACAATTATTTGTTTTATAACATTAGTTTGATCAAAATATTGAATCATAAATTTTTATTTTTAATAAATATTTGATCTCAAATGTAAATTAAATTAATTAAATTATAAACAACAGCTAATTACCTTGAATTTTGAAAATTATACATATTAGTATATAGGTTAAAGAACCTCTCCTTTGAGCTTTCCCATTGACCACTTTAGCCTCATAAACTGTCACCTACTCCCTTAATCTTTTGGTAATTTAGTAGTTTAAATTAGGTAATAAGGTTAAAGTGGTTCATTTGGTAGATCTTTGATTGTGAGTCCAATTCTCAATAATCAAGGAAAAGAACATAACCTTATCCTTATTGAAGATTTTGTTAATTCATATAACCAAACAAGTCGCATTCCAGACCATCCCACGCTCATTTGAAAAATAGCAGAGTACATAGAACAATCACTAGTTTTGTAATCTCTCTTCTTCTATCTAATTCTATGGCTCAGCCAATTATTCTCACCGATGAAGAAGATCAGAATTCCTTCGAAACCCAACAGCAATGCTCTTATTAAAAAAACCAGAACTAAGCTCGACCAAGTGACCCCAACGATTCTGTTCCTCGATGATGACCCGACACCTCAAAAACCAAGAATTGCTTCCTCAGCCTCTTACACCCTCTTGTTTGTTGTTGAGACGCCAATGTATGATGTTGATATTGTCAAATGCACCATGGACTCTTCGTTTGATACTCAACTTATGGTTTCATATTCGGATAAAAATTTAATTGTTTAGTTTTTTTAAAATTTTTGGTTGAAATTAGAAGAAAATGGGTATTAAATTTGTTATTTTTTTTTATTGATGCAAACTATATGATTTTGGTTGAAAAGTGTCGTTTTTGGTGTCTAATTCTGGTTTAGTTTCTAGGTAACATGTGTTTGAGTTTGGTTTCTAAGTTTTAGAACTATTTTGATTGTATCATATTGTAAATTTGATTGAATTTAAATGTTTAATGCAACTTGTATATAGATTTCAGCATTATCTTCTTCTTGAATGTATTTGTTGTTGCTGATTGATGTATAAAAAGGTGAAGAAGAACAAGTCAATTTAACTTCTTCATGCTAAAGCCAAAAAACATTACAATTGGTGCACGTGGGTGGAAGGAAAACCGACTTTGAAAACTTCAATTTGAATTGAACTATGCAAGCATTGAGGTGGTAAGAAAAAATGAATTTCAATTGGACGAGGGTGCGATAGATTTTCCTATAAATAGGTGTCTTTCCTACTTCAGTTTTTCTCATACCATTTAATCCCAGTTCAGTTCTTCTCATTCCTATAATTTCTCAATTTCTCTCAGAGTATTATCAAAATTCTGCATGAGAATATTCTCCAAAATATTTGAGAGAGTTGTATTGAGTGAGAAATTGTAACTCACTTTTTATAGTGAATTCTTCTTTATTGCTCGTAATTTTTACTCTAATTATTTTGAAAGTTTTCTATATAAATTCTATGTTATTTATTTTTCATCTTCTATTATTATTATTATTGTATGGTAGGAACTGCCTTCTATATATGATGAAAGGTTAAACATTTTACTTGTGCTATTGTGATTATATGGTAAATAATGTCTCCTAAATATTGTGTAAAGTCAAGCCTTCCATTTATATTATACTTTATTATTATATTTATATGGTTGGTAACACTACCTCAATTATGGATGGCTAAGCCTCCTATATGTATAACAAATATTTTGAATTTCAGTGATAACTGTAGTTAAAAGTCCTAAAGTATCCTAATAAGTAGTATCAGAACTTCAGATTGTTATACTCGTTCAAAAAGGTATTATCCAAGTATGTGGTACTGTTCATGTATACGTGAAATAGTAAGAGCTAGTTCGAGTAAATTAGGACTATAACGGCAAAGTTTGAAATTTGAAAAGTTTAACGAAAGTAATTTTTCATTATGAAAGATGAAAATGAAAGCAGTTCTAAGAAAAGATAAGTGCTTGGTAGCTGTTGAAGATAGACTGGCAAATATCACATATGACAAATAGAATGAAATGAATGAAGATGCAATGGCTTATCTACACTTAGGATTAGCTGATGAGGTATTATCTAGCGTGAAAGAAAAAAATATGGTAAAAGAGATATAGGATGCTCTTACAAAACTGTATGTGGCAAAATCACTTAACAACAAAATTTTTCTTAAGAGAAGGCTCTACAGTCTTCGAATGTCAAAATCAATAACTGTGACAGAATACATCAACACATTAAAAACTATATTTTCTCAACTCACAACGTTGGGTCATAAAATAGAAAAAAAAATGAACGTGTAGAACTTCTATTTCAAAGTCTATCAGACTCGTATAATTAACTCATTATCAATTTGACAACTCAAAGCACCTGCTCCAACAATCTAGTTTTCGACG
Source organism: Khaya senegalensis (assembly GCA_032402905.1). NCBI lineage: Eukaryota > Viridiplantae > Streptophyta > Magnoliopsida > Sapindales > Meliaceae > Khaya > Khaya senegalensis. Next base: position 7,537,669 of record CP135536.1, read on the forward strand.
ATATAGCAACAACTGTATTAGAAAAAGAAATTAGGCATAAAAATAAGGAAGACAAGTTGGTGAGCTCGCAACAAGCATAGGCTTTATTGGTGACGAGAGGGAGATCAACGGAATATGGCTCTAGTGGGAGTCAAAATCATGGTAGATCAAAATTCAGAAATAAGAAGAAAGTTAAATGCTACAGTTATGGCAAAGTTGGACACGTGAAAAAGGAGTGTTGGAAAAACAAAAAGAATGTAAAAGCAAATTCAATCTCTCAAGGAAATGTGGCAAGTAGTTGTGAAAATGGAGAAATTTTGTATAGCGAGGCGACAACAATTACTGAAGATAGGAAAAAATTTGTTGATGTTTAGCTAATGGATTTAGCACCAACATGGCACATGACCTCTCGAAGAGAATAGTTCCATCAATACAAACATATCTCTGGAGGAATTATGTTCATGAGAGATGATTATGCCTTAGAGATTGCTAGTATTGGGGCCATCAAGTTAAAAATGCATAATGGTATGACTCGCATCATTCAGGAGGTACGACATGTGAAGGGCCTCAGAAAAAATCTATTGTCTTTAGGATAATTAGATGAGATTGGGTGTAAAATCCATATTCAAAATGGGATCATGAAGATAGTAAAAGGTGTGCTCATGGTCATGAAGGCAATGAAAGTAGCTACAAACTTGTATATGCTACAAGTAGAAACATTGCATGAAGCAAAGGCATTAGTTGCATCAACAACTTTTGGAGAAGAATTATCGATGATGTGGCATCGAAAACTTAAGCATATGTCAGAACGAGATTTGAAGATTCTCTAAGAATGGGAACTACTTCCTGATCTCAAAATTATGTATTTACCATTTTGTGAGCAATATGTCATTAATAAGCAGCGCAGATTAAAGTTCAGCACATTTAATTTTAGAAGCAAAAGTATTCTTCAATTAATTCATTCAAATGTTTGGCAAGCATCGGTTACGTCCTTGGGAGGATTAAAATACTTTGTCTTTTATTGATGACTATTCCAAGAGATGTTGAATGTATCTAATCAAAAGAAAGGCAGATATGTTTAAAGTATTCAAAGTCTTCAAAACACGGGTGGAACTAGAATATGGAACAAGGATCAAGTGTCTCAAGACTGATAATGGAGAAGAATTTACCAACGATGCATTTTGTCAGCAAGAAGGCATTAAAAAACAGTTCACTATAGCATACACTCTCCAGCATAATAAAGTGGCAGAGCAGATAAACAGAACCTTATTGGAAAAAACGAAGGTAATAGTCAGAACTGCAAAATTACCATAGTTATTTTGGGCAAAAACAATCAATACCGCCTGTTATTTGATAAATCAATCACTATCAATAACAATTAAGTTGAAGACATTGATGGAGATGTGGATTGGTAAGCTAGTTGACTACTCTAACCTTCATACATTTGGAAGTCCTATGTATGTGATGTATAATTCCCAAAAAATAACATTGTTGGATCCAAAATCCTGAAAATGTATATTCTTGGGATATGCAAATAAAGTAAAGGGGTATCACTTGTGGGACTCCACTACTCACAAGTTAATCATCAGCATGGATATTATGTTTGCAAAAGACAAACTACAAAGGAAAAGTAATGATAGCATCAAAAAGGAGGAAACAGATACTACTACAATTCAAGTAAAAGAAAAATCAAAATATGAAAATTCTTCTGAAGTAATACCAAAGCACGAAGAAGGATCTGATGAGCCTACAGTTTCATAAGTTCGACGATCAACTCGTGAGAGAAGAACACCATTTTAGCAATCAAAATACATTATGGAGGGCAATGTTATATATTGTCTTCTAATAAAAGATGGAGAGCGATCAACTTTCTAAGAAGCAACGAGTAACATGGATGCATATTTGTGTATAACAGTAATGTAGGAGGAAATTGAAACTCTTCATAAAAACAAGACTTAGGATCTTATGCTACTACCACATGGAAGAAAGCTATTGAAAATAAATGGATTTACAAGATTAAGCGAAATAGCGATGATCAAATAGAACGATATCGTACAAGATTGGTGGTCAAAGAGTATGTTCAAAAAGAAAGCATTAATTTTAATGAGATTTTTTTTTCTGTTGTATAACTCACTACAGTCATAGTAGTATTGGTTATATGTGCTGCATTTGACTTATATTTAGACCAATTAGATGTAAAAACTACATTTCTTCATGGAGAACTTAATGAAAAAATTTTCATACTCTAGCCAGAGGGTTTTACAGAAAAAGAAAAAGAGAGCATGATTTGTAAGTTGACCAAATCTCTGTACTGTCTTAAGTAGACATCGAGGTGTTGGTACAAAAAATTTTATTCCTTCATTATTAGCCTTGGATATAATAAACTACACTCAAACTATTGTACGTCTTTCAAGAAGTTTGGTAGAGACTTTATCATTCTACTGTTATATGTGGACAATATGTTAATAGTAAGTCTTAACAAAGATTAAGTCCAAGAATTAAAAGCACAGTTAGTTAGAAAATTTGAAATGAAGGATTTGGGACCAGCAAATAAGATTCTAAAGATGCAGATTTACCGAGACAAAAAAGACAAAAAGATTTATATTCTCAGAAGAATTATTTAAACAAAATCTTGCAATACTTCAATATGCAAGATTGTAAGCCAATCTCTACCACTCTTCCTATGAATTACAAATTATTCTTAGTTATGTGTCATAGCAATGAAGTGGAGATGATGGAAATGTCTCGAGTATCGTATGCATCAGTAGTGGGAAGCTTAATGTTTGTCATGATATGTACAAAACCGGATATTACACAAACAGTGGGAGCAGTTAATCGATTTATAGCAAATCCTAGTAAAGAACATTAGAATATTGTAAAGAGGATCTTGAGATATGTGAAGAGAATCTCAAATGTTGTATTATGTTATAGAGAATCAGATTTTATTGTTAAAAGCTATGTAAATTCAGATTATACAGGTGATCTTGATAAAAGAAAATTCACTACGAATTATGTATTTACACTTGTAAGAGGAGCTGTAAGTTAGGTTTCAAAACTGTAAATTGTAGTAGCATTATCTACAATAGAAACAGAGTATATGATAGCTACACAAGAATGCAAGGAAGCAATCTGGATCAGAAAGCTTACGGAGGAATTTGGGCGCAAACAAGAAAAAATGATTCTGTTTTGTGACAGTCAAAATGCCTTGCATATTGCAAAAAATCCAATCTTTCGTTTTAGAACGAAGCACATAGGTGTTCAATTCATTATGTATGAGAAGTAGTGGAGGATGAAAGTGTAGATATGCAGAAGATACACACTAGAGATAACCTAGCAGATGTTTTAACCAAGCCAATTAAAATTGACAAGTTTGAATAATCTCGATCCTTCTATGGCCTAATAAAAACATAAGCAACATGGAATAGTAAGGTAAAAAGAATGGTGTAAAGACATGATTAATTCTCAATCAAAATCTCTAAGTGGGAGAATGTTGCTTATTGGTGCATGAAAAGGTGAAAAAGAAAAAGTCAATTTAACTTCTTCGTGCCAAAGCCAAAAACATTACGATTGGTGTATGTGGGCGGAAGGAAAACCGATTTTAAAAACTTCAATTTGAATTGAATTATGCAAGCATTGAGGCGGTAAGAAAAAATAAATTTCAATTGAACGATGGTGCAGCAAATTTTCCTATAAATAGACGCCTTTCCCACTTTAACTTTCCTCATCTTATTTAATCCCAATTCAATTCTTCTCCTTCCCATAATTTCTCAATTTCTCTCAAAATATTATCAAAACTCTATTTGAAAATATTTTCTAAAATATTTGAGAGAGCTATATTGAGCAAAAAATTGTAGTCCATTTTTCATAATGATCTTCTTTATTCGTGATTTTTATTCCAATTATTTTGGAGGTTTTCCACATAAATTTCGTGTTATTTATTTTTCATCTTCTATTATTATTATTATTATTATATAATAGGTAATGCCTCTTATATATGATGGAAGGTTAAGCCTTCTATTTATATTATTGTAATTATATGATAGACACTGTCTCCTACATATTATAGAAGGCTAAGTTTCCCGTTTATATTATTTTTTATTGTTATGTTTATATGGTTAATATCGCCACTTCAATTATGAAAAGTTAAACTTCCTATATGCATAATAAATATTTGAATTTCAATAATAGCTACAGTCAAAAGTCCCAAAGCATCGGAACATTTGTTTCTATAAAAGGAAGTAATAGTTTGATATGTTTAGAGTCTGACAATGAATCCGGAATGAAAAATTTGGGGCAGAATGAAACATTGCATTAAGATTCCGATGATGAAAAGGAATTTGAATGGAATTATGGAATTTGTAAGTTGAAACGTTTTATTGGTTTGTTAAGATCATATCTTGGTTAGTTTGATTTTTTTGGCTGCGTGATGCCTAAATTTTTCTGCTATGAGTTTTGAAATTTACAAGAAATTTGTTTATCAGGGAGTGCCAATCTGATCCAAATTTATGGGAAAAGCTCTTCACAGCAAACCTGTTCGCAAGATGATATAGATCTGGTATTTGATAATTAGGCTTTATGATAACAACACATCATGTTTTTACCTTTAATTTGTTGCAGTCTGATAATTAAAAAAAAAATTAACATTTTTAATAATAGAATATGAAATTGTTTCTATCATCTTATACTTCCTTGTGTTCTCATTGTTGTGCTTCGTAAGAATAACTGGATGGTTAATGTGAGGCATTAAATTGGGCTGCCTATGTATCGTTACCCCTATCAAAGCTTCAACCTATACTATTATCTATTGCTTCCTTAAACAAAGGAGTTCTGGTTGGAGACTGCTAAATGCCATAACTTAGCTGACACCACAATTTGCAGAACTTGCTTTCATCACTTATTATAATACCATCACAATACTTGTTTCTCCTCATTTCTGTGTGTTTGTAATTTGGGTATAATTTTTATGTCTCCTTAGCAAAATTTTTAGAGGTTAGTGTTATTTTTAGGCTCCATGTGAAAAGGAAAATGGGATATAGACTTGCAACCACTTGGTTTTTCAATTATTTTTGATGATTTGATGACATTCAAACAGGTGCATGATTGTCCTGACAAAGAAAATCTCAGTGTGGAGCAGATGTGTAATATCCTAAACACAAAATGAAGTTTAAAAGATAATGCCAACAAATAGCACAGAAGAAGCAGAGGAAAGAAGAACAAGATGACAAAAGAGGAAAGAATGCTCTTTATGGAAGAAAAGAAGAAAATAAGAAAAAGAAGGAAGTAAGCACCTTATCTAAGGTACTACGTTTCTTCTAAATATCTTATTTTTGTGGATGTCTAACTGATTAGAATCTGTTTACAGCAAGAAAAGTTACAGAAGCTCAGAAGGTTGAAGCTGCAGAACTGAACAAAATGCAGAAAGAAAAGCGAAAGTGGGAGAAGGGGAAGTTTGCATAAAAATCTATTGTAGCTGAAATTGATGCAAAAGTAGTTGAACTGGGCTTAGTCGGTGGTCAAGTCTAATATTCTCTTCTTCTTCTTTTCTTTTCTATAATTGATCAACCTTGCTAATTTATTGTCATTTCCTTTTCTAATCTGGTAATGTGCTGAGAAGTTCTCTACTTTGTCCTATAGGACATCCGCTTACAAGGTTAGAGGAGAAAGGGCTTAAATGCCGCATAACGGCAAATCATATTGCAAGATCAATTGTGTGAACCATTACAGCTCCAGAACATATTTCACAGGTAACTGCTTGGATTGAATATGAAGATTGTTCTGGCTTCAATACTTAAGTAATATCTCGACTCATAATTTGCACTTTATATGCCACGACATCATACTCTGACAATGGTATTCTAAATCTATTGCAAATAGGTGGAACTAACTAAACAAATCAGTTATTGTCATTGAATATTGACGCACACCCTATACAAATATTTGGTAGAAAATATAATCAGAAATTTTCTCCGCGTGTCTCTTTGTGTTGCTTTTATAACTTAGTTGAGATTGTAGAGGATCTATGAACAACAGAATTCTTACCAAAAATATCCTTAGAATGACACTACTGCTGATTTTTTTTTAATACCCAGATATACTGTCAAGTTTAAGATACAATATTCCAATTATATTTCACTTTATTTTAAGTTACTGCTATCGTTGTTATTTGTGGGTTTCAATTGATTTTGAGGTAAAAATTGCTGCAGACTCTTGTCTGCCCTTTATTGCTTCATTTCCCTCGTGCTACATTACTGTCAGCGTTATAGTTTGAGGAGAATTCTGATTGACTAGGCTATGCGGCTAAGCTTAGTTGGGGAAGCTGAGTTCCAAGACAAACTTGAAGGCTTCTCGAGTATGGTAGTATTTTGCTAAAATTGGATGTTAACAGAATAGGCAAATGATAAACTTTTTTGGTATGAGAAGCGGGCTGAATTTTTCTGCATATTATTATTTAACTGATATCTGTTACTTGAAATATATAACATAAGATTGACTTGGGAAGCCGTTGTTTCTATTTTCACCATGCATATTCTTTTCTACCTTTTGTTGCATAATCACCTGAGCATATCTGCATTATCAGTTGTCAACTTCTAAGTACTGTCCGATGGTTATTCTGATTATTTTTTTCCCTTTTTTAATAAAATTAGAAACAAGAAAAATACTAACGATTGCCAAAATAAGTATTCCTTCAGATTTGGACACATGCATAAGAATTTCTGATTGCCTATTGCTAAATAAATGCGAGCTGAGACATAAGAAACCCACTCATGGTGAAATTTAGTTTTAAATGCTATCATAACAACATATCAGTTTTTTTTAGGCCATAATGACTTTTTTTTTATGAAATATAATTTGATTGTATTTCTATATTTTGACTGTTAATTTTATTCTTGTTTTAAAGGTGATATTTCTATATCAATGGTAAAAGAAATTCCTTTCGGAAGATCCTGAGTCTAAATGAGTTCAACAAATATTTGAGCATACCATGTGTTATTGGTCTCTTACCATCTTATGCTCCATACCAAGTTTTTTAGTGTTCACCTTATTTAGCTGTCGAACCAATTAAAATTACCTGGGAATTTTACTTTCAGAGGTTTTATTGATTTTTTTTTTTTTTAACTGTGAACAACAGAACAATCCCTTCCCTTAATTCTTTGTATTTGTATGTGTGAATGTGTGTGGGTGTTTCCTGCATTCTCTTTCATTTTTTCGCTGATCAATGTTCTGAATCTGCTCTATGCTTTCAATTGCAGAAAGAAATTAACTTGACTGTCTGTAAATGCCAATGGATCCCTTGTCCCCAAGGACTGTGTTCACAAGAATTTAATAAAAAAAGAGCCAGTGGTGAGTATAGCTTTCCAAATTAGTATCATGTTAAATCATCCTGCTAACTAATGCAATAATATCTTGTTTCAATTAATATGATGCCCTTAATATTTACAACAGTAGTGCTGACTTTTATTGACGAGTTAATGAGTCGTCCTCAGGTCATCTCCTGGTATTTATAGAATTATCTGCCACTTACTGAGCTGAACATTTTGTATGTTCACTTTCTTGTTAACGAGATTCTTCCATGTAATCCATGCATCTAATGTCTTTGGTATCCCGTATCCCTCACTAGTCAATCTCCAACCGTTAGTGTGGAACATATTTGTTTTTCCATTGGGGCACTGCTTTTCTATCTCTGAAGTTCTCTATCATGTTCAGGTTAAAAGCTTTGGAAGCTATTCCGAAGGTACAGCCACAATATGCTATTCCTATACGGAAGAAGTACCCAACCACGAAAGCACTTTTGAGCGTTTACATGGATCCTAGTAAATCGGTAAGTGTAAAAGCAAAATATGGCTTATTTTATATCTGGTTGATAATATATATGTGATTTTTATTTTTGTTATTTTGTTTGATAGGGCTATATAACGCTGTTCAGTTTGTATGCACTTGGAAATTAAATAACTTGATACACTCTGCATTGCATCAATGCTGCTGTTAATAAAAAAATATTGATAATCTTATTCATCTGTAGTTTTCGCCCATGCTTTATGTCTGAAATTTTGTACATTCCTTCATATTCAGATTTGTATGATTTCATTGTTGAAGTAGGAAAACACCCATAGCATAAAAAATTCGACCATGTACCCCTAACATCTCTAAGATCAGTTGACTTGTCGAGAAACTGATGTGATCCGAATGAAGAACCAATGAATGGATTGAGAGTTACTGTTTTGGAATTGGTATCCTTAAGCATTTAGGATTTTTGAAGTGGCCACTCAGATAGGCATTTCAGTCCTGCTGTCTAGTCAACATGCCATTGTTTCTCCAAATTGTGGCACATACTTGTGATCTTTTATCTAGTTTCTGTTCATGATCAGGTTCCATTAAAATCTCAATGAAGTGGATGATATGAAGAAAATTGGTTTCATGAATTCAAGTGTATTTGGAAATACATGCATAAAGAATATTCATTGTATACAAACAGAGAATTTGTTCTAATATCTAAAATCTTATCAATCAAATATTCTTCTTAATTGCATTCAAATTCTTTGAAATGCAATGCATGAAATGAGCAATATTGGGGGCAACCCTAATGTTAGGTTTTACACCTGTAGCATTACTTTCACAGTGGATATTGGAGCTCGTGGGCCACCGCACTCAGTCACTCGTTTTCACGTGGGGAAAGTGTAGGGCCCACTTAGTGAAACCTAATTTTGATTGGGCCATGGCCTTCCCACTACTATTTTTTTTTTTTGTAGCTGAAGCTGCATCATCAATTCAATGGTGGTCCTGAACATGCTCTGTTCTCTTAACTCTTTACCTGCTCTCCTCCACCTACTACTGTTGTTACTAACAGATCATCATCATTCCCCCATCATGTGTGGCCAATACCCCCACCATTTGTAGTCTATTTTTTTTTTTTATTTCTCCTCTTTTTCCTTTACATGATTCTACAGCGATCAAATCTAGGATAACATAGTACAGATTATCTAAACTCAAGGTGAATCATGTCTACCTTCACCTAATTATTGAGAATATAAAATTTACTTTTTATTCCCACTGACATAACATAACATGCACCATACAGTTTTTGCATTTAAATTAGATGTATATTTATGAGAAAAGAGTTTGGGGTTCTGCTCCATAAAATAAAACTGAAAGGCAATCAATTGCCTTCTTATTTTCCTAGAGCTCCCTGAATCTGATCATGGTGAAGAGCAAGTCAGTTTCAGGCTACTCAAACTTCTGCAGCTCCGAGGGCCAGTTCGAGTTCGAGGACCGGTCGAAATCTTATAGCTTCAACGGTCCGGGCGGCGGGAATCCGGAGGTTAAGAGGAAACAAAGGGTGGCTGCTTATAACATGTACACCATGGAAGGTAAGCTGAAATCGTCTTTACGCAACAGCCTCAAGTGGATCAAGAACAAGTTCACTGATAATAATTCTTCTGATGCTTGAGCCAGCTAAAATAAAATAACAAACCAACCTGGGTTTGCACAACAGAAGGCTTTAATATACAAAGATTTCAAAGTTTGTTGCAAGAAATTGAAGCTTTTGTTACACAAAAACAAGTGGGCAGAAAGTGTTTTGCCCAACTTTGTTGCCAATGGCAGTGAAAACAGAAGGTGTTGAATCTACTTCTTGTCTTTTATTTTGTTGCAAATATCAATCGCCCATTAGAATATTGGTACTGCAAAACATTTCCGATTTCTCTATGAATTAAGAATCTTGTCTATTGTTAACTTTTAATTATTATTTCTTCTCCATCAATAGTGCATAAGTAGATAATTAGATAATCTTTGTAGGTGCACATGAAAAATGGATCTGAATTGAAATATTAAAAGCAGCCATGCATGCATCCACGAAATCCACCTCTGTGGAGGTTTTTATTTAAATATATCAATATGAAAATTATTTTACAAAACTATCCCAGATTTGTTATTCTTACAATAATATTTTAATTTATTAAAAATTAATTACCATATAAAATATAAATATGATACGATACAAAATACGAATGCAAATAATATAAAATTTTACGAGCGAAATTGATTTGAATTGTTTTCCACTAATTTGATTCAATAATTTTCCTAAACACCCACTCTGATTTGCTTCTCCTCATTCAGAGAGGATTTTTTTTATTATTTTATGAGAATATTTCAATGTTTCCAACATTTTTTAAAATAGTATTTGTATGAAAAAAAAATTATTGTAGCCTACAATATTATTTCACATTAGTTATATAAGAAAATAAAAAAAATTATAAATAAATAAATTAGAAGGGTTTATAAATAAATAAATTGAAGGAAAAGTTTGGATTAATATTTAATTATAAATATTAATTAATATTTATAAGGTCAAAGATGTTGCATTTTGGGCACATGAGTTTTGTAATTAATTATTTTTTTGATAAATAAATAAATTAATTAATTAATTAAAGAAACAAATTTAACAGTAATTTAAGTTGTTAATCTCTTAGCATATCAATGCATCTTTTGATATTTAAATTGTGCCTTTATAAATTGATATAATTTTTGATACTTAAATTAAAAGATGACTTTATTGAATTGATATAATATTTAAGTTTATATTTTTTTTCTTTTTCTCTATAATTTTTATTTAAAATTACAAAATTATTGAACTGTAATTTTTTGATTTTATTGTATTTTAGAGATATATTATTTTAATCCAATAATAAATTGAAATAATAATTACCTAAAAAAATTGTAGTTCACATTTTAAAAAATTTGAAATAATAATTATTTTTAAAAAAAAATAGAGTCTACGTCTCAAAACTCTATCATTTTTTATTCTTATATAAATTTTTTTTTTTTATAGATAATTTTGAATTTTCATTGTAAAATAATTTCTATATATAATTTGTATTTCTTAACAAATAATTGTGTATTTTTTTTGTAAAATAATTTTTAGACTATTGTTATGAATTTTATTTTTAAAATAAAACAAAAAAAATTAAAAAGATAAAATTAAACAATAAAAAAATTATATAATAAATCTGTTAATAACACATGGTTCCCCTTATTTTTTTGAAATGACAATATGGACATAGTTAACGAATTTTTTTTCATGCGGGTCCCTGCCATGCCATCAGAGGATGTTAATTGAGAAGTTAAACTAATGGGGTTTTAACTCGCGTCTCTTATGATTTTCTCTCGTTTAGGAAGCCACCCGCGAGAGAACCAAAAGCCCAAGCGCCGTGCCACCGCTTGTTCCCTCCGGCCGACGACATCATCAGCAGTAACATCATTGGAACCTATCTCGTCACAGCTACCAGTGTATTACTCTTTATGTGTACCCGATTAGAAAATTTGCTGGAAAGGAAAATTCACCTTTGGTTCCTGCTAAATACAAACATTTTGCCCTTTTTTTTTTGTCTCCTATTTATTTGGTTGAAATTGTAGCTTGCAATATAAAATGGGATTGATCAAAGATGGTAAAGTTTCTGGGAACTTGCCGAGCAGTGAGGTTTTTGCAGTTCACTATCCAGGTTATCCTTCTTCAACGTCTCGTGCAATTCAGACTCTTGGCGGAACTGAATCACTTCTCAAGGTCTAAACAAACTACACTCATAACTCTTTCCAATATTTTCTCACTTTATTTCTTTCTTTCTTTATTGGGATTTTTATTTTTTATAATTAATAGTCCTAAAGGACAATTTTTTTGTGTATAATTCTTGCAACCATCTGAGGTTGGTAGATTTTTCGTGAAATAATAGTTGGAATTATGATTCTTACTTTTTGTTGATGTTTAAGTTGTATAAGTACTCTCTGTTGTTTACTTGATGAAATAGTTGTCATCTGCTGCAGAGAAGAAATGATTCTATTTGTAATTGCATGAACTTTATATAGACGTTTCTCTACGAGAATAGGTTGTTTATTTGATGGTTAGTTGATGGTTGGTTTTCGTGTATATTTATATATACACTGCATTTAATCAAAAGCCTTGGAGACATAGTCGAGCCCTGTGTGTTGCTTTATCAAAGCATATGGGAATCACAAGAAAAGTGTTTAAAGAGTCAGTAAAGGATGTTGGTTTTTGGTTTTTTTTCAAGAAAATATACAGTTTGATAAATAAAGAAGTTTGTATGACTGTTGGTGTATGTTTTTACTTTTTATAATACTATGTATGAATGTTGGTTTGTGTTTTTCTAGAATAAAACTTTAAGTGTATAAAAAAAAGCCCTCGAAGATATTTAATTCTATAATTATCCTCTATTTTTGCAATTTGAATCCTTTCGGAGGTGCCTATTTTCTGGCTTCTGTGCCTCAAGTAAATTCTTATGTAAATTGTCACACAAAAGTGCTGCTAATTGTTATCCATCTTTTCTTTCAGGCCCGTAGTTTGAATTCTAATAAGTTGGAGCTTTGTTTCCGTCCAGAAGACCCATATTCACACCCTGCACTTGGAGAACTTCGTCCCTGTAACAACTTGTTGTTAAAAATATATAAGAAGAAGCCCAGTGATGGCATGAGCTCTGAACTTTCAAAAACAATATTGAAGCACCCATCACCTGATGCAACTAATTTGGGAAATGGCCCAGGGGTACATCAGCTTGCAAGTGACTCAGTTGTTGCCGGTCAAGAAGTTGATGTGCAGATATCAAAAGAAGAGCATGTAAATCTTTTTGCTGATATTGTTGCTCAGGTCTCTGAGGCTTTTTACTTTGATGGTCAGAATTCAATTTTTTTGATATAGTTACATGTTGGGTCTCATTGACGTTTTTCATTAATTTTCTTTGCTGATAAGTTGATCTTTCCTTGTTTCAAAAAATTTGTGAAGGAATGGCTGACTACCAGCACGTTGTTGCTGTTCATGCTGACGTTGCAAGGAGGAAAAAGAGAAATTGGACAGAAATGGAGGAGCCACACTTTGGTGAAGCCTTTTTATTTAGTTTTCTGTCTTTTGAACTGAAATTTAAATAGCATGTTTGGTTTGTTTACCATACCAAAATGATTTTATTTAATTTTCAGAAAAGGGTGGTCTCGTGGATCTAGATGAGGATGATGTGATGATGATGTTGCCCCCACTTTTTGCTCCTAAGGATGTGCCAGAGAATTTAGTGTAAGGGGTTTTGGTTATCATTTGGATATACTAGATATTTTTCTGTATGGATTTTAATAAAAGTTCTTCATGAAGATTTTATGTGTACAACTCTCATTAAATTGATGGACTACTTTAACCAATTTCATAACTTTTATGGAACAAAATCATCCTCTTTTTTCTACGCATGTATTTGATCTACAAATCTTTGAAGCTAGATCACTGAAGAACTTTGAGTTCTCTGTGTGCGAGTGTGCGTATTTCAAACTGACTCTATTCAATCTTTCCATTTTTCAGGTTAAGACCATCAGCCATTCCAAGCTCAGCAAAGAAAGAAGCCGGAGTTGCAATAAAGACTTCTGAGGTATTGACTTCTGAGCTAAAGTTACTCTCTTAGCTCTTTAATTTTTGAAATTCTTTTATTATTTTTTTTTTCCATTCTGTAAGTTGGTGCTAAAACTTCTATACTTGGTATTTAATTGATTTTTCTATTGACTAGTGCATATATGTGTATGTATAGGATAAAACTTTTTGATATTTAGTCATAATTCAATAGGCTAATAAGTTTCAGTGGTTGGTCTGGTAAATGATTATCTTTCACAACTTACTCCAAAATTTTTGTGATTATGGAATAAACTACCAGTCCAACTTCAATTACTTTGCACTTTTTCTGCTATTTCATTTTTGTTCATTTTCCAAAAGAAAAAGGGAAGAAAAACCTTTCCTTTTCACCAAACTTAATTTGACTTGCAAACGGAGTTCAAAACCTCTACCATCATCATGTTGTAATCCTGACTGGCAATATGGGCAAAAGGTTAGAAGGTCCTCATAAGTAGTTCCTGATCAATCATCAACAAATCTTGGCCGACAATTCTCATAAAATTTGTAATCTGGGGGGCAGTTCTTAAATTGGCTAATCACCATTATCCTTCTTCCTTCTTCAGCATCTTGAAATTTTTGTGTAATTTGATTGGTAATCATTTAGCTTTTTTTCTCTTTGGTGTAATGGTGTGCTTCTTGGCTGCTAATAATTACTGAACGGATCTGGATTTTGGGAATGGATTCTGCTCTCTCTATATTTGATTCTGTGGAAAAAGGTTAGAAATTTTATGGAAAGAAAAATGTTTATCAAACTGGTCCATGTGATGATGGAGCATTTAAAGATAGTTGTATCATAATTCATTAGGCTTCTGTTAAGTCCCAGTTTTCATTCTGTGAAACCTCATCATATGAATGCAATTCACCGTGCTTCAAAAAATATTATATTTAACATAGTGATGTTTGAACTGACAAGATTCTTGTTGCTTTTCTACGCAGACAGATGTGGAGTCAGGTCTTGCAATTGACTTTAACATCAAAGATATCCTTTATTTTGTTTGTGCTCCTCACACCCTTGATCTCTCTTCCCCTATCTGTGTGCCTTTCATCTATCTGAATCTATCCATCTCTCTCCCTCTTATCTATACGTGTATGTGTGTGTGTGTGTCTGTGTATGCTACTAGATCTTGTATACAATGATACTTTTCACTAGGTTTGTGGGAAGAATTTTTAATTCCAGATGTCTTCTCTTTTATGATGTCTACTATTTCATGCTCTAATGGGTAAATATTAATGACTATGCAACATCAAATGTTCAAAGTTAATCAAATTGCTAATTGGTGATGAACAGAGGTGCAGGAGTAAATACTTTTTAAGAAAATATGCTAACACTTATATGGCCCCGTTTCTTGTGAAATTTGGCTAGCATTTTTGAAGATTAGGTAAATGAAAGTTGAGGGAATATGACCAATATACCTTTCAACTTACTGTAAAAGTGCTGCATCTTTTGGTTGATTGTTCTAGCATGATTGCTATCAATCAATACATTGATTGATGTTCTGATTAATACTTGTGCAAAACTTTAGCGTAGATGTTTGTAAAAGTACATAGTATGGCATTGATTGATGCAAATGGATTTTTCATACACAATTTAGTCAGAATATGATGGGTTAAATCCATGGCAATCAACCTTGAGATGTAAATAAATTTTCTGCAAGTTTTAATTACCCCAGCAATGAAGATGTGAAAATTGTTTGAATTTTGTTTTTCAGTAGTCATATGTACCTATTTCAGTCTGTATGATTATGTACCATCTTAAACATCAATCTTTGTTTTTGTCTGGAGTTTATTTATAAGAAAACATCTAGATGACTTAGTAACCAATCTAGCCTTCCTTTATCTATTAATTGGGAGGATTCTTGCTTTATTTATGTGAGTCTTGTTTCTACTGCTATAAATATATGTCTCATCTTTTATGGCATATATGAGAATCGAAAGATTCATCATAAATTTTCACATTTTTCCTTTTGTCTCATTGTACTTAACAGTCTTACAGATTCCTGGGAAAGTAAACTGGGAGGAATTCATATCACGAGATTCAGATCAGTGGAAGTGGCAGATGGCCGTATCTAAGCTCTTTGATGAGCGGCCTATATGGCCTAAAAGTTCTATCATGGATCGCATGCTTGATGATGGTCTAAAATTCAATAGTATAATGCTCAAAAGGTTTTCTGCCTGGAAGCTCGCCCTCTTTTAGTAATTTATTTTTGCATTAACTGAGGTTGCTCGACATTATAAATTTGTGGCATTTTTTGAATTTTGGTATTCTACATTTGTCTACTTTTACAGACTCCTTCTTGGAATTGCGTACTACTTTTCGAATGGACCATTTCTCAGGTTCTGGATCAAAAAAGGGTATGACCCTCGCAAAGATCCAGAATCTCGCATGTGAGATTTCTGCCCAAATCTTTTCTTAGAATTCTTTTTCTATTTAGTTATTGATCCACTTGTTCTTGAAGATGGTTTTGACTATTCACTTGCCTATTGGAAACAAACTGAGTGTCCCAGCTAAAATATTTTAGTGGATGTGTTTTTGTTTCCATATTGTTGATATTGAAGCAGTCGAGTAATGATGTTAGAACTGAATTAGAGTACCCTTTCTGCGTGGTTTTAAAGTGTTTGCATTAACGGCGGGACTTGAAGCATGATGGATTATTTCATTTATGTTATTGAAATTAGATTTCTCATTATCTCTTTTCACGTTGGAATTGAATGTTTGTTTCACTCAATACTGAAATGTAGGTTTGTTCTAACAACTTGCATACGTGTTTCTCTGAATGATCTATGAAAAGGCATAGAATAGAGACTGTTTAATAAACGAGATAAGTTGTAAAGAAGTATCTGGACACAATATCTATTGGTTCTGTAACCTGTGTTCTAAGGGCACGTGTTTAGAGATAAAAATGGTAAGTCTTAAATATGATCTCGCGATCCAAAGAATTCAAATTCTATTAATTAATCAAAATATTTACCTTATATGGTAATCACATTTATTACTTGCCATTTTTAACTTCTTCATGTTAACACATCCAAATATATATTACATATGATATAAATGGGTCCGCGAATGAGATAATACCAGTAAATTGTTTTGTAATCCTTTTTGAAATTTGAGAACAATAACATAAGAAAAGTAATGCATGTGGGGTATGAATTAGTGGTGGTAAATATGGAACAGCTTGCATACATGTAACTGTGGAGGGTACAGAAAATGACAGATGAATTCCTTTGTCAAACTTTATTTTGTAACTTTTTTCTTTTTGTTTTCAATTCATTTTGAACCTCTTTGCTCAAGATCTAAAAAGTAATTTTCTTTGCCAGATATCAAAGAATTGATTTTCGAGTAAAACCACAGCTACGGAGTTATTGTGAGTCTAACGTAGCTACCGAGTAAGTTCCTTCCGAACATTTTTAATCTCTCTTTAAAACGACTGAAACTTAATGGTTGTCTGATGTAGTCCAATCATAATATCAGTATCAGAGATAAATAGTTTAGTTTTTCCAATTAACTTTGTGCATTATGACATCTAGAAATTTGTTGTTGTTATCATTTCAAGGTGATAGTGGGCTACATGATGCAAAGTAGTCCTTCCCAGTATCTTTTAACTTCTGTAGACCCCTGTGGAGAATTAATTAACTGGCTAGCTTGTACTTGAGAAAGCACATTCTTTTTGGTACTGGTAGCATGTTGACACAATGGATTGATTATTTAAAAAGTTAAATTTTTGTGGATCTCAAGACCTTTTCCTTCTCTTATTAAAGGTTTTACTGTGATATGTTGGTTTTTAAACTGAAGAATTTTGACTTAAGTTATGGAATGATGGGTGTAAAGTTCATTACATTTGTAATAATGTGGACTTAGTTATGAGATTAAGGAAACAATTGAATAACTTGCTTGGCATCATCAATTTGGACAGTAAAGGTTTATGAATAGTTTGGGCCTACATGATACACAAGAGATAACACCATATGAAATGACTCTCTTTCATGGAATTTTGATGCAGTCTAGTCTCATTGTTCTCTCTTCATGCAGATGGAAGCATGGATGGAAAGATTTATGTGCATTCCAAGTGTTTCCTACCAAATGCAGTACATCACTTCAGCTCTTTGAACTTGTTGATGACTATATTCAACAAGAAATAAGAAAGCCTATAAAACGAACAACTTGCTCTGTGAGTTTTACTTACTTTGCCATCTGTATATTTGTAGTTCTGTAAAA
This sequence comes from Khaya senegalensis, assembly GCA_032402905.1. Taxonomy (NCBI): domain Eukaryota; kingdom Viridiplantae; phylum Streptophyta; class Magnoliopsida; order Sapindales; family Meliaceae; genus Khaya; species Khaya senegalensis. The sequence goes on from CP135536.1 coordinate 7,555,293, forward strand.
TTTTTTTTGCCAATTATTTTCCTTCAGTTCTCATGATTCTTTTTCCCTTTTTTCTGTGTTGTTTATTGCTTTTGTGTTTATTTATATGTCTCTCGTCAAGACCTCCCACATTCTTTCACTGGATTTTGAGATACTGCTAGTTCTAGTTTTCCATCATACAGGTGCTTACTATTCGTACTTCCTGCTTGCATGGGTTTCACATAATTTCTGTAGCTACTCATCATTATTTTCCACGCTTTGAAGATTATAATCTCTAGGATGTGGTGCTGTAGTTGCCCATATGGTGAAAGGGATATGTTTAGCTGATACCAACTAGTTGTAGGCTTTGTAGAGAGAAATATCTCATGAGCCTTATACTCCAAAAATAGTTAAATGATACCCAAATCTGATGGTGCTGTAGTGAAGCTAAAATAAATCTGGTCCAGCTTATAATAATTAAGTTATTTAAAAGCATGAAAAATTCAAGTATCACAGACATCCAGAGAAAAATTTGTTGTCAAAAGTGGGTAGTCATATCCTGTTTAATTAATGAGTGCTCAAGTTCATCCTTGCATAATTAGTTAAATTGAGGATTGATTTTAACTTTAGATCGTTAAACTGTAAAGTTCTGACATGCAGAAGAATATGTTGCTTTTTTGGAGGGATTAAAGCTTCTATTTTATAGTTGATTATAATCATGGCTGTTGCTTGAGTTATTTGGTGGGAAGGGGAGAGAGTGATTTTTGAGGACAACATTTGAGAGGAAAGTGATATACTATTGCCTAGAATTCATGTTGCGACTTCAGTGTTGGCATTAGTTTCTAATGAATTCACAGGTGTTCCTATTTTCTTTAATTCTTCGTTATTAGTGATCTTTTAATTTTGGGAGGTTTTGAAGTAGTTTTTCTGTTTACTTTTGTTTTGTTTGCATAGCTGTTAGCGAAGTGCTTATTCACTCTAGAATAAATATTTTGTAGTACAACCATCCAATAACCAAAATGATTGATAATTTCAATAGACCCATGTGGACTTGATAGTATTTTAGCTAATTAATGTGTTTCCTCAAAAATCATCTGATTACTGGTAGTATATCCATGCATACTCTCTCTCTCTCTCTCTCTCTCTCTCTCTCTCTCTCTCTCTCTCTCTCTCTCGTAGCGCGTGCGTGCGTGTGTGTGTGTATTCTAGCAAAGGAACTCACCATTCACTTCTTCAGAGATGAATTATTGGTAAAAGATTGAGAGCACTTAAAGATGAGCAAAAGATAATGGAGTATGGAATAAGGGGGCTGATCATACATTTTACTGGCCAAACAAAACGTTAAGGCTGTCTTTTCTTGGATGAAACCTAAGTGAATTAATTAATTGAGGTCGAGGAACAGATGGTGTGTGGACAACAGAAAAATCAGCCATGTAAAGCCGCTGCTTCAACTCATTAACTTGTAAAATATGGTAGCCAATAATTAGCAATAGTGCTTCCCATCAGCATTGCTGTTTGATTTTAAATAATGGGGTAAATTGTTGTGAATATTATTGGCTTTATATCTCAGTAAGAATAGTTTGAAGACAAATTCACAAAATGTTCTAAAATCTACTTGGTGCTATGTAATAATTTTCTAAAAGAAACGGAAAACAGTTTGCAGTCTAATTTTGTGTAAAATGAGCATGTGCAATCTGCATGACATCATGTTTAAAGTGCTTATTATTATGATACCATTTTTGCAGCTGCAAACAGGATGGTTCTCACGTAATGTGATTGCTGTTATAAGAAAATGTGTGGAGTTGAAGTTTCTGTCAGTGTATCCTGGAATGGGGGCACAGAAGTTACTAAAAAATGCTTGTGAAAGTTTTGAAAAGTTAAAGAGGATGTGCATTTATAAAGATATGTTAAAACCTGATCAAGAGGAACAACACCAAGTCAATAAAGGTTTGAAATTTCTATGCTTTTCTATCTTATTTACATTTTCAAGAAGTGTGTAACTGATTCATTGTCCTACCCTACTCTTGATATTATTGTCAAACAGTTGCAAACATTGTGAAAATTTTCTTGTCCTCATTTTCAAAATTGTTCTAAAATGTCCTTTATTCAATGTAATAGATAGATCACTTCTTCATGCATAACATTCTTCCTTACTTAGATTTATTGATGATTTTCTATTAGCCACTTTTATTAGTACTTATTTATTTGACTGACTGAAATTTTGCTGAGCTTGTCTCTGCATGGGTGCGTGTGTTACTTCTTGCTTGTTACTCATGAAATGGCTGGATTTGTTAGTGTGGAAGTCCTTTTATTTCTTGTGATTTTCTTCTGTAAGTATCCTATTTGTACCTTCAATTAAATGTCAGATTACTAATTAAATTTTACCATGCAGAGCTTATAGGCAACAGAGATAAAGAAATACCTGAAGTTGATGAGGAGGAAGATAGAATGGAAGCTGATGATGGTGAAGAGCAATCTGATGCAGATGAAGCACTGGATCTGGTAATCAAATTTCTGCATTTTGCACTAATCTGCATTTTGCACGAACATATAATTTTCTTTTTTCATTTTTCCCCTTGAGAAATCAAGTGTTGGTTTTTTACTGACATTTTGTCCTGTATTCTGTATCTTTTTGTTTTGCTGTCTTTGTAGGTTGGTGAGGATGATGAAATCTCGTTGCAATCAGATTCATGTATCCTTACTAATTTTAGTCATGTGCATTTCTTTTAAATCACTTATCTCTGCAGTAATCAAATGATCATTAAGCCCCTAGGCCAATCTCACAAACACACACACACACACACTCGGAACTCATACAATGTGTGTGTGTGTGTATCAGTCAACAATATTCTATCAGTCATTAGTTATCAATTTTTTTTGTATGAGTTCCGAGAATTTGCATTTTTGTTATTATTGACAGATTTAAGTGCGAGTTTCCCCTTTTAAATAAAGATTTGAATCTCCTAACCTATTGTGTAAGCCTTAAATTTGAATCTTAAAGATTTGAATCTCCTAACCTATTGTGTAAGCCTTAAATTTGAATCTTAAGTTATGTTTATGCTGTTTCCATACTTTCAATGAGTTCCCTATGTGCATTCCTGGCTGCATCAAATTTCCTATATCATTATTTAGATCTTGATTTGGAGAGCAACTCAAGAACATATTTGCAAGAGCTTCTTGGTAGTTTTTCATCCACCCATGTTGATGGCGGTGAAGTGCAAAATGTTGACATTAGTGAGGGAGAATATGAGATATATGAGCAGGATAGTGATTACAGTTATTCTGGTGACGATGACAACTGACTTTTATTTCAAGTGGATAATTCAGAGGTATTTCCATTATTATAACTGATGCAATATTTTTACATTATCATGAGAATCACTGTAATAGATAGTACTTAATAGTATGTGCTTTTGATATTTTAACTTTTTGCTCCCATAATTAAGAGCCTTGTACTGTAATTTTTTTGTATTTGCATTGAGATGCTCAATAACTGAATAAACAAATGAACGCATACAGACAATTTATATTGGGAAAAAAAACAATGATTAGTTAATGAATAAGAGCATTTGAAAGTCAAGGAATTCTGCATTTTGGTCACAAAGTTCAGAAATTTGCTTTTTTTCTTTTTTCTCATTTTCTTGTTTCATTGCTTTAGAAATTATATTATTTGCTTTTAGTTGAGTTTGCTTTTAATTTTTAGGAGCATGTATTATGATAAATTTTTTAATATGTTGGTTTCTATGTGGGGCATATATTTTGTAATTTTCTTGGATCAATGCCCTCGTATGAAAGCTCAAGTGAGTACTGGTTTATTTATAAGTAACATTTAGGGAAATGAAAATTAAATACAGTACATATTGTGTTGTATTGCATGAGATCCGTTCGGGCATCTAATGATTCTAAAAATAGCAGGTAGAAGCAGAACTAGCTGTCATCTTCAAGCTCTTAAATGGCAGGTTGATTTGAAGGCTAGCATTGACTGATTTTCAGAAGTTATCCAGTTTCATTCAAGGATTTTTTTCTTCTTTTGGCAGGAGTATTGTTAGTTATGCTGTACATATGTCGGTGCTTAAATATATTCATTACTTTTGCTTGAAACCTCAATGGAGACATAACAGGATGGTAGATGGATCTTTTTGGCAACAATTTTGTGGCTATAAATGTAGGCATTGAACAAACAGAACATATTATTTTGTTTATAATTTTTTTCAATACTAAATTATTCTCATTTACACACCCTGCTAATGACTTGTGGTAAATTTGCTATGATGCCCGCCCATATTTCATTTACTGCCTGCAATTCACTATTTGCAACTCAAAATTTATTTTCACTTGAGCAAATACTGTAGGAGAGACAATAATTGAGAAAAATAAAATAAATAAGAAGTCATTTCTGTTTGTCAGTTGATTACCAGTGAAGATTGCAAGACAAGGTCTCTTACAGATATAGGATTCATGTGTAGGGAGGGTTTTTGTACTAGATTTTTTAGTGCTGAATAATATTTGGAATACACTTTGTACAAACTGTTACATATAAACTAATGTAACGCGATAGTATTGGTTGGATGAGAGTACAAAATCTATGCAATTAATGAGAATAATAGTATAGACCGTGTAGCAATCATATAATAGTGCCACATTAGTTTGCATCTGAATTGCTACTATTGTTTAGTATTTTTCCAATTGAACAATGAGAAAGGCACTAAATTGAAGTTGGAATAACAAAAATTAAGATTTCAAAATTCATTGCAAAACTACATGTCACATATTCCTGCAATTTCTCTGCTCTTAAATCCCCTTTATCTATTATATTAATTCATACAAAGCATATCTCAGAAAGGAGGAAATTTTCATATTCATTCACACGGTTGAAGCTGGCTGGGATCATTATCATTGACCGAAAAGTTTTGAAATCTTTTCGGGGTCAAGTGTTCGGAAATCCGAGGTAGAGAGTGACCTGCTGAAGGGTGCAAATGCATTGCCTTCTCTGTGATTGATGATATCTATGATTGATGCTTGTAAAAGAGTGAAGTTCTGAATGTTCTTGAGAGCATTTGGATGACCCTCTGTTAGATTGAAGTTTTTCTGGATGTTTTTCTTGTGATGACCCGCAGTTATTGGAGATTGTTTTTGACTCTGGGAACGGCTAATAGGAGAGAGAGAGACATGCAAGCTTCTTTCATGTGTGATTGGTTTTAAACTTGAAGAGCTGCTGCTTGCACTGTTAGCAGTTTCTTGGCCTCGCATGTTTGCATTCCTCTCCAGCTGCAAGAAAAGTTAATACGTGTTTCAATTTACTTTCAAAAGCATCAAAGGCATCTGCACCAAAACCCCAGGAATCGAATCATTTTTTTTCAGAAATAAGACGTAAGTTTGTGAGTAAAAAGAACTCATATCCCAAATTGTCCTATTGATTATGAACTTTACATTTCAAGAAGACAGTATTTGCTCCTTCAAGGATTTTCTTTTGATAGAAATGCAAGTTTCTAATGAGGAAGTCTTGGATAGTGATGGGTGTGTGTATGCAACTATATGTGTACACTTTTTCAATAAAACCTTGCCATTCATTTGAAAACCGATAAATAATGCTGTTAATTAACATAAATGAAAGAAAAAGTTTAAATATGGCTTGATTTTATTGAATAATTCTATAAGAAGGTACTATATTAAGCTTTCTTGCATCAAATCGAATATCCAAGAAAAAGAAAAGAAAGAAATAAATGGAGAGGATGAGAGAAATTGACATATGAAATACTTATCCAATGAAACTAAAGAAAACAAAATTGAATATTTGATGAATGAATGACTACCTTTCCAAGTATATCAAGTATATTGAGTACCTCTAACTAATGGAATTTTGTGACTCTACCTTAGCTTGTTCATCTTATTGTTTAACTATTTGTATGGTCTCACGGGTGTTAAATATTTAGTGTTACATGGTTTGAAATTGCAGATTTACATTTTAAGGGAGATTATGCATTCCATTCACCTCTTTGGAAGATTCAGTATCTCCTCTGAATTCCTCTGCAGATGAGTGCTTTCTCCTATGACCTTCATGTTTCTTTTGTGTGGATTTCTTTGCTTTTGAACTCCTGCGCCTGTAAAATTGTAAACGCAGAATCACGTAAGCCACTTTGAAGACAGAATAAAACTCCTCCCATTGTAATTTAAGTGACACTTTTATGATACAGTTTGATTTATTTATACTAAAACTTTCAACTCCTACCTAATAACCTCAATTTTCTAAGCTGACAACAAATTTAATATCATATCAAAGCTAGTTTAACTGAGCAATCTCATATTAGGATTCCCAGCTTTGTGTTTGTTTTTGCTATTAAATTGTAGGTTGAGTTTACTTTACGCCCAAGCACACTTCTAAGAGATCTTTAAGTGATAAATTTTAGTTTTGGGGGGTCGAGGGATAACTTAAAGATTTAATCATTCCTTACAACAAATATAGCTAACATAAAGGAACTGGATTCCTATTCAGAGAGGTGATACTGTTAATTACATGAGATTCTAATTGAGGTAATCCACTTAGATTTCATTGGTTTGTTTTTATGTACCCTAAGTTGTCTAAATTCCCATTTCCTCTACCACATAACTCCATCTCTCAGCATACTGTGAGTGGTATTCGAATCCCAGAATTCTTGTATCAAGTTTTACTAGTTGAATCAATTAATGCTCGAACACAAGAAACTAGTTATTATAATAAGAAGAGAAATGTAAGGGAAACAGAATTTAACAGTCCAAACTGAGAACGTACTTCTTCCTTTTGTTGAATTGAACCCGTGAATCATCCTCCTCTTTGTGGATTATTGGTAAACCTGAGAGGTCACATGCCAATGGACTTGAACTGAAGAACTGCAACCAGAAATTACTCTTTTACTATATAACATCTGAATCGTGCAAATCTAAATTTATTTAATGAGTTTGTAACGTAAATATAACTTATGGTGATTTTTGTTATTCGGGTGTTTCAAAAATAAGACCATGAAGTCGAAGCTTGCTATGACACCATGTCGACTTAAGTTTATACTCACTTCAGTTTTGAGAGCTGAAGCAGCAGTGCCACGATACGCGGGATCCAGCGCTAGAAGTGTGGTTAAGATACCATAAGAAGAGTGGGGAAAGTCTCCGAAAACTTCCTGAAAACTAGGCTTGTAATGCTGCGGTCGAAAAGTTGTCGTAAGCTTCATTCTCCTCCAGTAATCCTCTGAGGGAGAACCACAAAGCTTGAAAATCCTGTGAAGTTGCTCAACCTGAATGCACAAGAAGCTTAAGATCATACTGAATCACCTGCCAGAAGTAAAGATTTAACACATTTCACCCGTTTGGTTTAGTGTGTCCTCTTATGAAACCATATTAATGAATAACATTCAGACAGTAGAGTATTGTTTGGTGTGTTTTCTTATGAAATTACTCCATTTTGGGAACTACACTGAAACTATAACCTTTATTCATTTACCTCTGTTCTTCCAGGCATAAGTGGTCTTCCAAGAAACATTTCAGCTAAAAGGCATCCAGCACTCCAAAGATCTATGCCAACTCCGTAATCTGTTGATCCCAATAGAAGCTCCGGGGCTCGGTACCAGAGCGTTACAACTCGGCTTGTCAGGGGACGTTTTCGCTTGGTGATGAAGAAATTTGCGAGGCCGAAATCTGCAATCTTTAGCGTCCCATTTTTGTCTATCAACAAGTTTGAAGCTTTAATATCTCTGTGTAAAATTCCCCTTTCATGGCAATGTTGTAAACCTGCAAGCAGTTGCTGCATGTAGCACTTCACCTGCATAATAAAAATGTAATGCAGAGGAATACAAAATCCCATATCAGCATCACAATATTCACCAACATAGCAGTTCGTTTTGTTCAGGTTATAATTAATTTTCAAGTTTTTACAAATAAAACTATAATTTTTCTATTGTAACAAACAAGCCCCTAAGTCTTGGGGTAGTCAATTCTACCTGTGGTTCAGTGAGTCTCTGGCCTGGACGGTAGATGATTTTGGTCAAGTCTGATTGCATGAAATCGAAGACAAGATAGAGACTGTATTGCATTCTTGATGTGGCTAATCCTTCTAGTTTAATGACATTTGGATGATCTAATTTCTGCAATATCATTATTTCTCTAGCCATGAATTTGACACTCTCTGGCTCTGATGTATCAAATCTGACCTTCTTTAAAGCAACAATTTTTCCAGTCTCTCTATCTTTTGCTTTGTACACATTGCTGTATGTTCCTTGGCCTACCTGCAAAAACAAGTAAAATTTGTCCAAATCTTAATTAGATTGATATGTCACTTGAAATTATGGCACACTTCTCAAGATTCAAATGGTGCTTCAAACAAAACAATCCTTCAAATTTTTGATGGAATGTGCTGAAACTTGTTGATTCTCAATGAACTTACAAGCACACGTCCAAATTTTCTCTGGTAATTAAGGTTTCATTTGGGACAGTTGTGCAGCTTGATAAATACCATTTTTACTAATGTTTACCACTCATTCTCACACTTATATTTGACTTGTAGCGATTGGTCTTAAACAACTGTGATTTAAAAATCTCAACATCTCCATTCTGAAAAACCCTAATTCTAGTTTCAAGTAATTCATGGCAAATAGGTTCAAGAGAACAAAGATTTGCCGTACAATCAAATCATATTAACAAGAAATCACAATACAAAAATGTTTGAGAGACAGAACATGCTCATGTGCTTCTATATGTACGCTGAGAAAATTACATCAAAAACTTAGATGGCAATAAATTATTCCATGATCATAACAACTTCTACAAGTACCCAAAAGATTTAAAATGATAACAAAAATACAAACCTTAGCTAACTTATCATAAGAATCTGCACTCCTAGGAACCAAACCAGACAAAACTTCTTTAGGAATATTATCAACAAGCCATTTTGGCCAGCCACCCACAAGTTCATCTTCTCCAATCTTGTTCTTCAAAGTCTTCCGCGACCCGTTTCCAACATCACCATTATTCTTCACCCTCTCTCCTCCTCCTCGTCCTCCATTAACAACAACTTCCTGCCTGAACAACTTCCCATTCTCCCTTCCCACAGCCGCGCCCGCTGCCGCTCTCTGACCAGCAACTCTCCCTCCGTTAACACGCCCACTTTTCGGTTTCAATTTCCCCGGCCCTTGATGATAATCAGGTGGCAAACCCTTGAACAGCGCACATCCCATGATCCACCAAAATCCTCGGCAAAAAATCAATGTCAATGTTAGATGAAAATTGTCAACAGACATAGAAGAAACTCAGTTCTGTGTTTGATCAAATGGGAAACGCATAAGATTTTCTTGTTTTCTTAAGTTTTCGTGAACATCAACACAAGCCGTCCTTCAGCCGGCAATGCTTTGGAATTATGCTAAAAGAGAAAAGAGTGAAGGATTTCAATATGGCTGAGGAATTGAGGAAATATTATTGTAACTAATGTGTTTTTTTTTTTTTTAATTTTATTATTTTATCAATGACACTCCTCCATTATCGAAGATTCGGACTGTGTTCTCGATGAAAGGATTTGTTACAGTAGTTGTGATGTAGTGTTTGAAATTTATATATAGAAGAGGAAGTTTGATTGGCAGTTAAAACAATTTTGGCGGGTAGGAATTAATTAGTTGACTGCGTTATGACCAACAACTGTTGTGAGTTTTGTCAAAAATCGTCAATATTATGTATCTGTAATATAATATAAAATTAATTAATTAATTAATAAAAAAATTAATTTTTTTATTTTAACATTAAATTATCGCATTTATTTTCAATTAGATTATTGATTTTATTATTAAAAGCAGAAATATTTCGGATGTATTAATAAGACAACCATTTAAAACAAATGGAATCATTAATGGAATGATTTTTTTTTATTTTTCAGTAACAAAGAAGCGTAAATGAAATTCTTCTTTAACTTTACAATAAACAAAATTAAATTAAATTTTTAAATAATATCATCCCTTGTTTGTCTAAATATTTGCAAACTCTCAAGATGATTTAAACTTTTTATAAAATAAATTTTTTGTTTAATAAATTATAATTAAAATAATTATATTATATTAACATAATTAATATAATAAAATTATTTAATAAAAAATTATTTATAATTTTCTATTATTATTAATAAATAATTTTTTAAAAATTTAATTAAATAATATTATTACATTAATTATACTAATAAAATAAAATCATCTCACTTAAAAATTTTTTTTACCTTTCTATTTTTTTAATTTTAATTTAAAAATTGATCAAATATACACATGATACGGGAGAGAACAGTGTAAAGCACAAAGAGACATATTTCTATCATTTTTAATTTCCAAAACTAGAAAATGATCTTGGAAAAATGATACCAAACAGACTCTTGACAAATTCTGAAACCACGAATACACTGTAATCTCACCGAACCTAGACTTCACAATCTCAAGTCTATTTTCCCCTGCAGCCTGCCGAAACTAATTATTGACAAGTCACCGATGGTGAAAATATGCAACGTTATTCTCGGAATATCAGCCGGCGATAAAATTATGCTTGCTGAATTGTGCCATATATCATAACTAAAAGACATATGTCCAATAATGTTACAAAGATGGTACCATAATTGTATTATTCCTGTTCTAACATCATCTTTTCACTCAATCTTATATTTTTAATTACATCTAAGCAGTAGAAGATGCGCAGATGTCTTTCCCTAATATCTCTTAATAAATGATTTTCTGCTTCAAAATGTTGCAGCCTAATTAACAGAATAATATGAACAGAATCACGAAGCTGTCACCTTGACGTGCAAGAAAAAATTTACCTAATCATGAAGATTTAGCTCGTTCTCCATAGCTTTTAAATGTCTCCTGTATGTTTGTATCTCCAAGAGGAGAAACCTTTCAACCTCTAAACAGTTGTTTCGAAATGCAATGAAGGTGCTAATTACCGATTCTGCTCATGCTAATATTGTCTCTGCTGAGAATCTTTGGGGAGGAAGATTAGCCAAGGTCGAAGGTTCCTAAAGAGTCAGTCTACATCCAAGGTAAGAAAAAAAATAAAAAAAAAGGAAAGAAAGAAAAGTTAGCAACAAAGCAAAGTCTTATAAAGAGAAAGGATGAAGAAATTACCCTCAAGAAATTTACCCATTTGATGCCTGAAAAGCCAAGGCTGCTTTCATCAGTATTTACCTGTGAACACAACAGCAGGTCTGTCTCGCATTCTTGACTAGCATGGCCCATGTGGTATTACCAATTGGATGTTGGCCCACGAAAGATAACATAAAAACGTTAAGAATATATTGAGCCACAAACTTTGTGGCAGCATAAATAACAAAAGCATCTGTTTTTGGAAAATGAAGAGAATTGTGATCCTCACGAGATTATACCAATCTTGAACATTATTATATACTAAAAAAAATTAGAAACCAAAAAAGAAATTTGAGTAAACCTCAGCCACATTATGAAACTTGAGTGTCTCTTTGCCATTGCCCTGATTGAAGGATGTAGAATAAGCACTTCCACCTGAAGCTGAAACATCTTTCTCTGAAGAAGAGAACTTTTGAAATGCAAATGCGGGCATGTGTAATCAGCATCCAAAATAGACAAACCTGAAACTTGAGCGGAAGGCCTTGGACCTTAAGAACAACTCATTTGGCCAGCAAGAAAAGCATCAAACTAATTACAGATTAACTAAGATGGCTGCAAGCCCACATCATTAGCATTTAATTTTATATCATTGTTATTTAGCCTACCCTGCAAGGATGCCTTGGACAGCAAACCACCAATGCTTATGTTTGTTAGACTATCTGCCCACAGCAATGATGATCGTCCAATGCTATTATCCATCCTCACTTCATTATCCTAGTTCAATCATGATGATTATATTTCAGAAAGCTGCAAAATTTAAGAAGATATACGTACCAACTAAACATCTAGAACTAAGAATGGTGAGGTAGCAGCATATTAGAGCACATGCTAGTTCAGCAATTGTATTTACAGCATTACTTCATCAATACGACTTTTGACAGTCAAATACCAAATAATATCCATCAACTTCTCATAAAATAATTTTCCATCTGGATGAGAAAAATAAACAAAATTATCAAAATACTTAAAATCATTTTATATTTTGTAACAAATATCTATGTGGAGTAATCTACCAAATGTTGAATCCAAATCTACTGACAATTCATGTTTGCCAGAAATAAATTTATAAAATGGGTTATAGTACTCACTTTCGAAACATTTACAAAATAAGCATAAACTGGAAAAAAGATTAAAAAAACTCATACCATACAACCAACAGATCTATCAAAAGGTGCCTTCTCAGGCATACTTTCATTTGTTTCTCCTCTTCCAGTAATATGTTTGAGCTCTCCTCTTGTTACCTCTATCTGCTTTACTCCGTCACTGGCATTCTCCACCTTAGTATCGCAATCTTCCTGTGTATATTCAGATTCTAAACAATCAACTCTAAAAGTGAATGTAGAAGGTACTGCCAAGGTTTCAGCTTCAGAATTGGAGAACCAGCCATACCTTATAATAAGAAACTGAGTCAGAATCTAACTAAACTATTAAAGCAAACAACAAAAGAAAGTGAATGGTCCTTCATCCTCAAATGGAAAACAGTAGGGTTTCTTATAGCTGCATAGACATCTCCTGCAGTGATGTCACCGTTATTCATTGTCCATCTGTAACTAGCCGTATTTTCAACAGTATTGTACAGGAAGAGAATGGGTCCACCAAGAGCAATGCTTGAACTACCCCACTTGCTATTAAGATGCTTAAGCACAGAAGATATCTTCTTCCGAGTGCTTAGAGTGAGTTCCAAGTATGGATGAAATCCATCCTACAAGAAGAAAAACTATAATATACTTTTAACCAGCAATTGTTGTGTAAAAAGCTTCTGATTTGTTCAAAGCTTAGCGTCTTACAAATTAACCTTCTCTAATCCCATGCAAGTGCTGTCATCAATTGGAAAGAGCTGTAACTTGATATTTGCCGAAGGACAAAGTATTTTTCCTGGATAATTGCCAAGTGCGGGTAATCTGTTAGCTGTTTCCAAAAGGCATGTGCCTCTATCTGTATGTTGTGAACTCAGTGCTAAGGCTGAACTAGAAGGTGAACAATTTTCATCATTTTGAACTGAAAAATCACCAGTTTTCCATGAAAGAATGAGATTCATAACTAAATCCAATGAAGATTTTATAGATGAAAATAAAGTAAAGCAGCTATGTTATCACAAACTGATAATGCAATCAAATTTCCATAAAAGGAATTCCAGATGAAAGAAGCCAGCAGAATTTCAAAACTACCTTGAGTTGTAACTTATTCTTCTAATTAAGATAGAGGTGGGCAAACTTTAGTGGGTTTCTTTTGAAGATAGGCCCCTTGGTTGTCTAAGGTTGTTATTTGAATCTGAGAAGATTAGGCTTGTAATAAATTTATGATGAACTAATATATATCACTGCCATACCAGAAACTAACTACAGATTTTAAATAAACTGCGACTCAAATAGGTTAGTTCCTTCATGACCTATTTTCTTCAATTTACCATATCGATTTCCACCTTAAGCCTTAAAACCTTGTGGATATCAAACTCTTTCATATTTGAAATCAGAGTTACAACAATCTCACCTTGGAGCTTATCATATTCAAATCTGATTAAAGAAGCACTTAAATTTTTACCCCAGGCCAAACCAACAATAGGCCACGCACACCCTGGTAGTAATTGACCCTTTACAAGGAACAGTTGCATCATGTGCATTTATCCAATAACAGATTCGTAGACAAAAGCAATAAGCATAGAGCAGGAACAAGATGTCTTACCTGTTGCTTTGTGGCACTGTCCAGTAGTTCTCTGTGTAGATTTCATAACTCCATTGCCACTTGCATCCAGATTATGCTTGGCAGGAGCCTCAACTATGTTTCCCCTTTGCTTTCTAGCAAATGTCATGGTAGGTCAGCCTTTCTGCAAATTAAACCAATTTTCAAATTCATCTGTGCCCTCTTACGAGAAAAAACAATTCAAACCCTAAATATCCAGAATGTAGTGTTTGACTAAATATAGTCAAAAGTGACATTTGCGATTAAGAAATAAAACACTTAGATTAGTAATTGTGAAAACACCATATTTACTTTTCTAAAGAGCATTCTTTTAATGAGAAAAGCATTTGTAATTTTTACCCGAAAACCACTTAATAAGCACTTTTCCTCCATCTTTTATTAATTTATCCCATATTCATAGAATTCCATACCAAAACTTATATGCAACAAGTTAAAAATTATCACAAATTGTTCAAGAAGTAAAAAAAGATTGTCACAATCTCTTAAACTTGTATTCCTCAAATATTCAACTTCCACAGAAACACAAATTTTTCACATTTATTTAACTCCAATTCCGCATAGTAGCCAAATTAGTGCAAATATAAACTTGAACAACAGATAAATTAACTAAGAACCTAATAATTCCGTCACTCTTCCTTTGTTTTTCTTTTTTGTGACTTCAACTTGAACAACAGATAAATTAACTAAAAACCTAAAATCACCGGATTAATTGGCTAATATACATCAATATAATATTACATCCATCAACACAAAAACATGAAAACTTCAACACTAAACTTAAAATTCTATCTCAGCTAACGCAGAAGTCGATATCGTAACTTAATAACACCAACACAAAATCTAAAATTGCAGTTGTCGATCCCTAACATCAGTAATCCGCGTTAATTTGAGCTACGTTGCTGATCATCAAAGATCCACCTCAATACTTCAAACAATCACTAGAAATCCGACACGAGACTAAGTCGAGGAGTTAAAAATAAAATCAAATTACGTTACAACATGACAAATTAAAATTTAATTGATACAAAAATTGATTTATAACTGTTTCACAAAAGCAGATAATATATTAAAACAAAAGAAAACAAATCATTCGGTTATCGATCG
>CP135536.1:7570689-7627243 GCA_032402905.1 Khaya senegalensis
TATATGTCTGGATAAGTTTTTAAACGTAATATTTTAACTATAACACAATTAAGATTACTACTACATATACAATCTGGTATATATTCCTATTTTTACAAATTAATATAACAGTATTATATTTTAACATCTTATCTTTTTATGCAAATATATATTAATTTGGATATATAATTAAAATTTTAATATTATTATAAAATTAAATGCATTTTAATAAATAGGTGATTAAAAATATTAGTATTCAACCCAAAAAAAAAAACTCCTTGAATTATTCAAAGATCGAGATAGCTAAATGCAAGATGGTAGCTCCACGTTAGCCTTAACCTACAAGAACGTGTAGAAACTTTCAACAACTTCACAACAAAACCAAGAGTTTCATGATTCTAGACTCCTCTTATTGATTTTCTGCAAATTTTGCCATGAAAAAATTTGGAAGAAGCCCAATATTTTTATTCTTTCTCTGGTTCATCCTTCTTTCTCTTCGAAATCTTTCAGTAATTGGTGATAACGGAGGAGAATACAGAGCTCAAAACAAAGAAGAGAAGCCATCTCTTGCAAATATTGTAATAGGAACGATTTCTACATTGAGGAAGTCACGTAAGAATTCTTGGGATAAAGTTAAGTCATTCATCCATGAAATGCAGTTAAAGTTCTCTCCTCCAAATTTAGAGTAAGATTTAAGTATTTTTACTAATGATTTTACTTTTTTTTTACTTTTTTTTTTCAAACAAAACATAAATATTATACAGCGATGGAGGTAGAAAATTGAGTCGTGGGGACAAATTAATTGGTAAACGCTAATACTTCTTTTTTATTATTATTATTATTTGATTTTGTGTTTGGTTTACTCATTTAGTTTATTTACTAAGTTTAAAACATACTTTTAAACGTAATGTTTGTGTTTTATATAGATTGAGTAAGGGAAAAAAATTCACTATAATTCGATAAACAATTGAGAAAAAAAAAAGGGGGTGGGGGATCTACACTTGTTTTTAGTGGCTCCGAACATTGACTATAGACTATCGCTTTCTAATCTTGATGTGAATGAAATCCGAATCTTAAATCTTTATTTTCATTCTGGTTTAATGCTCTCCTGCTTTCTTCTTATTATGCACATATTTCCCTTAATTAATAATAATAATAATAGGATATCTTTTTTTTTTCTCATGATCATTTGTCCGTGAAACTAAATTCTGAAGCTAGTTTTTTTATTTTTTTTTTTTATCTTAAAAAATCTGGGCATGCAGTTTTAGAAGTACAAATGAAGAAAAGATTGGAGATGAACAGGATGCTGCCGATAGGGCTGGAGAAAAAATGAAAGATGCTGCTAAGAAAAGTGTAGAAGTGAGCAAACTGACCGTCGAGGAATCTGCAAAATCTGCTGCAGAAGCAGTGCAAAAGACAGCAGAGAAAGTGAAGGACAGTGTTTCAGGAAATGAAGAGTTTCACGAGGAACTTTAATAAATATTTTCTTACTGTTTTACTAGTAATGAGGTATTTTATTAATGGAAAATTTTATTGTAAACTTGTAGTTGCCTTTTTCATTTTTTGTTAGATGAATTTTCTTAAGCAAGAATTACAGAGAAGATTTAGAATACATGAGAAGTAGTATAATTAATTAGTAATATTTATGTTATGTATAAACTACATTTATTAATCACTGACATTTTCAAAATAAATGCTATAAATTCGAAGAATGTCCAAGTAAGGTTATCAGGCTATAATATTTTCCAGTCATGTTATAATGTTAAATTATGTGTACATGATATTTTATACATATGGTTATTGGAAATCCTAATTTCTCCCCACGTATATATTGGGTTTAATTAGTAAGGAAAGCTCCAAGATTATTGAAAGTCCAAGCTTAATTAGTAATCTACAAATATATTAACTCCTAACTTAATATCAATTTACTTGAATGTATATATACACTGTAATTATTAAAATTCTCATAACTTTTTCAAAATGAAGATTTTCAAAGTGTTTGGAGACTGAGAAAATTGTATTTCTTTTGTATTCTTGAAAAGATAAAATACACTATTTATATTGAGAATCTAATCAAGTTCTATCCATAAATATCTTCTAACGTATTGCTAAAATTATGGAGGGTAATTACAATTAATTTGTTACTAATCCAACTAATTAACTAACAAGAACAGCTGGCATAGCTCATTTTAAGCTAACTAAAACTTCTACACTATTCTTTAGTAGATAATAAGCTACGAGATAGATGCTTCGAACTCCCTGAATTAGCAGCTTTTTTTGCATCAAATCAAGTGGTTGCATTTGCCGAGTTGGCAGCTTGACTTTCATTACTTTCATTTTGCTTGGCAGCTTAACTTCCATCCTGCACCTTCCTGCATTTCGAACTCATGCTGCTGCTTCGATTTCATGCTGCTGCTATGCTGAGTATATTCACAAACACTCGGTGTAGGTGCTGTAACTTCATGGTCAATAAAATAACAATTCAAAAGACTGAAACTCTTACTGATCTCGTTTATTTCTTGTAATCCCTGTCCATTTCTTCTTGCTTCATTATAACCTGCTCACTGGAAAAACCATCCATAATTTTCCAGGCCTCACTCAATTTTCTCTCTGATAATTCTGTTTTGTATGGAGTGTGTTAGTTTAAACAAGTTAAGGGTAGAAAAGTCAGTTGTATCGATGGACAGGTAAGGATTTTACACATGTAATTAGTTTGAATATAAATTTGGCTTGTTCCCAACTTGTTGAACACGGGAAGTGCAATTTAATTTAATAAAATTTGCTTTCTTGATTCATTTTTGAGTTCTTGAGATATTATCTTTTCTCCGTAGCTTTCTTGAATAAGATTTGTTTTAATTGGTGAGCTTTGTAAGCTGAGTGTTCTGCATTTGGTTGGGATCGTAGATTCAACACTCTCCTTCCCAATTCCTAACCGCTTTGCAATTTCCAAATTCTCTCGGGAATAGCACACTGGAATGCTGCTGTTTCCCATGCATTATCTAGGGCTTTTTGGCATCGGAGTTTCCGGGAATCCGACGCTTAGAGAATTAGGGTTACAGCCAGTTGCAAACACGTTACCGAGGTCGTATATATACCTATTGAGAATCTTGCAAGTCCAGGAGCATTTCTTTTTCTGAGACATACTAAAGAACTGGAAGGAATCGGCCCTTTTTCTATAATATCGGGCACAGTCTTTGTGAAAAGTTCATGGAACAATCCATGACCTACAAGTTGGCGAGAAATTTTCTTTTAATGCTTCCATTCTTCGAAATCAGTATTTACAATATTGTTCTCTCAAGAAATTCAAATCTCTTCCTTAACTCAATTCCCTTTTCAAATCTTGAAAATTTTGCATTTATTATATTTTCTGGATCACTTGTGAATAATGTATCCCTTTGAGCAAGCCATGAACCTCTGAAAATGTTCCCTTTCTGTTTTCCAAAATTTGGGAAATTTTTTTCATGGATTTGGTGCAAATTGAGAGCCATTTCTAGTAGAATTTCAAATATTGGAAATCTCCATAGTACCTTCGGCATTTTGTTTTTTGTGTAGTGATAGAGAAAGAGGAAAGAAGTAACTGCCAAGATTAAGTACATTGTTTTCTTGTAATCTGACCAAATATTCAATTGTAGGTCTGTTTCTTATTCAACTGATTATTGTCATTCTTCTATCAAATTTATACCAGACCTAACTAGCCAAGAATTTTGAAGCCAATTGAATTCGAATTAATATTTCTCACCAAACGCTGCAGGGAATTAGGCAAGTTAGGCATATATTGATCATAAATTTGGTTAAGTATGATTTATCTGATTTATTTATTTTGAGATGAATCTCGTTGGTATTGCTAGGAGTACAAAACTTTATTAAATAAATAAAATAAAATCAAACTTATTCAAAAATAAAATAGCAAGTCTAAGGGCTTTTTATCCCCATAAATCCATAAATTTAGAAGGGGTTTGGACTATCTATCTCGTAAGTGTAAATCGAGTCATGTCTTGTCAGTGCAGTTAGAAAAAGTTATTTATGTTTGTACTTTGTACTGAGTTTCATATCATGCTAAATTTTGAAAGTGTGGTTCATGCATTAAGTACTATTTATACATATTGTGTTGTGAATTGAATAAAATAAAAATATTATTAGAGAGGAGGATATTTTTATCTTCTTTTAAAATTATTTCAAAAAATCTAATTAAGTTTTTGTAATTTCATGGCCACCCATGTATTAACTTTTGGGGTATTGTGCTTAAAATTTGAAATCAAGATGATTTTGTAAATTGGGTTTCACCCGGCAAAAAAATGCAGAAAGAAACGTGATATGAATATGGAGGTTCCCTGACCTAATTTTTGTGTTTTTTCTAGATTTATCAAGGGTAAAAACAAAATTTTGACTACAATTCAGAAAAAAATTTGGATTGTCTCTCGTCTTTTGAGGCTTTGAGCACTGAATATAAATTACCTAGCTCTTTAATCTTGATATGAGTGAAACTGGAATCCTAAATCTTTTTTTTCTTACCAGCATTAGCATACTGCTTCCTTCTCTTGCTTCCTTCTTATTTATTTATTTCTGTGTCTTAATTATTAATACACTACCTTCTCAGTAGGATATTAATCAAAAATAAAATTAAAAATATCTTTTTTTTTGGGTGCTCCTGGTCATTTTGTTTATGAACCTAAATTCTGAAGCTAGTTACTTTTGTTTCTTAAAAAAAAATATGAGCAAAGAATAGTGTGGAAGTGAACACAATGCTGCTGACAGGGTTGGAGAAAAGGTAGAAGATGCAGCTAAGAAAAGTGTGGAAGTGAGCAAAATGACCGTTGATGAATGAGCAAAATCTCCTGCAGAAGCAGTGCACAACAGACAGCAGAGCAAGTGAAGGATAGCGTTTCAGGAAAGGACGATTTTCACGATGAGGTTTGATAAGTATTTTCTTGATGTTTTTAGCACTAAGACGAGGTATTTGATTAATAGAAAATTTAGTGAGTACTTAGTATTTGGTTTTTTCTTTTCTTTTTCTCAATGAATTTTCTCAAGCAAGAATTATGGTACATGTTGTCTATACCCCAGACATGGTCAATTACTTTCGAGTCTGAAATTTGAGTCTCAAATTTTTAAAAGCCATAACTTTTAATTTGAAAAGAGTTATAGATTGCACAACATATTAATGAAGCGCTTTTTCTGAGGTCTTTAAGGTGCCAACATGGGTTTACCTAGGTGAGATGGTTTTGTAGGTCAAAAGTTTTTATTTTCATATGTTTTAGAGTCATTTTAATGTGTGTGTGTGTGTGTATATATATATATATATCATAATTAAAAATATTTTTAAAATTTTTTATGATTTTATATTTTATTATTAGTATAAATATATTATTTTCTTATTTTTAATACAACATTACAAATAATTAAAAATTTTCTCTTAAATTTTGAGAAATTTATTGTTTTCACATTCAAAATTAATCAATTTTTTAACTAAATTATGCTACCTCACTGCATCAACTCCAGAAGTAGCACATGATGCTGATTGAGATATGGAAGTAGTCAAATCTCTAGAAGGAGTAATTTACAAATCAAATCCTGTTCAGAGTCATAAGAATTCCAATTATAATGGTCTTAGCCTATAATGATCGTCAATTTTGAACGGTTAAACAGGCTTCTTCAAGTGTAAGGTGAAGTAATTACCAAAATTTAATTGAGACAAAAATGACTACTTTTCTTACACTATTTCGGATTGATTTCTAGCTAAATCATTTTTTTTTTTTTTTTTAGTGTGTGTGTTTATAAACTATAATCATTTATGACATCATTTTACCACCAACTTATGAATGTGGCATAATTTGAGATGTAAAACTAAGAATACAAACTTAATACATATAGCATGATTCTTATATTTATTGTGCAACTCAAATATTTTAAGCTTATGTTACCATAAGCTGGATTTAACTCTAAAAAATATATATCTTTTGTTACAGTCAATTAGTATTTATAATAATGTGATATTTTAATTCATATATATTGACTCCAATTTAATTAATATTAATTGATTTAAATGTACATACAATATAATTATCATTTAAGAAAATAATTGTGGGGCACAAAATAGTAAGAAGTTCTGCACAAATATCACAACAAAAAGATCCAATCAATTAAATTACTTGACATGTTTAAAATCAAAAGCATTTATATGTTCTAGAATTGCTAAAATTAACCACTCAATATATAATAATATGTCCTATGTAATCTATGTAATATTAGATTTTAATTTATTGTAGAATAAAGGAAATTATTTTCGTTTATTACTTAAATATGTGAAAGATATCACATGTTATTTTAAAGTACATTATAGAAATTATCATGATTATATGGTGAATCTAATTTTAAATTTTTACGTAACTTTGACGGAACAAAAGACTTTATTATAAAAAAATAATGAAATAACTAAATTTTTAAAATAAAATTCAAATAATTTTGAAAATTATTTACTTCTCATTTTAATTGTTGACACAATAAGTGTCATATCATCTAAATACTCTTTTTAGAAAAAATTTTAGAATATTTAACATTTTTCATCAAGTTACAATGTCACGGTATTTTCTAGTTGGGTTCTATAACCCCAATAATATTAGAGCTTAATTTATTGTACTAATAAATTATTTTTATTTATTACTTATAAATATGAAAGATGCCATATTATAAGTATCCACACTTCATAGTAGAATAAAGTTTAAAATATGTGGGATGCTTATGTAAAATATTATTAAAATTATAAAATTTAAAAATTATTAACTTTTCATAAGTACACAACTCTTCAAAAATTAGCAGTTTAATCTTAATTAACGAATTTAATAATTGTCATGTGTCTATAAATTGAGTATAAAACATTTGAAAAATATACAACTTAAATTTTCTTCTTTACATTTTTCAGAAATACTATTTCAAGGCTTGTCACAGCTTCGAAGTAATTTGCTTATGAATACCATGACCAATCTCAATCAAAAAAGAGCAAATAATGCTTTAAAAAAAATATAATTCGTATGTGTTTCAAGTCTTCAGATAAAAATAAATAAACTTACTATTAATTTATTTAAAAGTATTTACATTATAATATCACTCATAAAATGATTGTTTAATACAAATTAGTAAAAGACATGATAAAAGCATCTCGATGACAATAATAAGATCTATTGTAATTTATAAATACAAATTAAATAAATTCCTTCTTTAAGAGAAAAAAATTAATTCCTTAAACTTTCATTCCCACTGAGAAAACAGAAAAAAGGCAAATTTACTAAACTATTTTTTAATAAAAAAACTAAAGTATTTAAAGTCATAAGAATTTATGTATTGGTAAACAGTTCAAATCAATCAACTTAATATATCAAATACTAGTGTTAAATAACAAGTATGTTCTGTAACCTATATAATACTAGAGCTTAATTTATTGTCCAAATAAACTATTTTTATTTATTAATTATAAATGTGAAAGACACCACATTATTCTAAAACACGTAATAGAACGAAAAAGACTTTAACATGAAATTAAAACAGGAAATACATATAACCACGAAACTTAACGAGTCTTGATCTTCGCCATTAGCCCAGGCTCCATCCGAAGAAAGGTACTAAGCGTCGGAGTCACAGGGCGATTTTCCAATACTTGAACTTGGTAATTATGTATGATAGTTGCGGCAATTGCCTTCATCCCTATAAAAGAAATGTCTTTGCCAAGACAAATTCTAGGTCCTGCATTGAAAGCAAAGAACTTATGTGCTGGCTCGTGTTTAATCCCTCCTTCCCTTGTAATCCATCTTTCTGGCTTGAATTCTCGACAATCTTCACCCCAAATTGATGTCATTCTCGCCATTGCATACGTCGAGATAATAATATTTGTCTTCTGATTTACACGATGCCCACTTGGAAGACTTTCTTCTTGAACAGGAGTCCGAAATTGTAGAGGAGCAGATGGGAATAGCCTTAGGGTTTCGCATAAAGCTGCATGGAGATAAACCAATTTACTCAAGTCGTCCAAGTTGAAAAGTTGACAATTTTTTACTTGTTTTTTCGGTGAATTTCTCGCCAATTCTTCTCTGATTTTGTCTTCGGCAAATGGGTTCTTCGAAATCAGCCAGAGGAACCAAGAAAGAGCTGAACTAGTTGTGTCTGCTACGCCCAAAAGTATATTGATTATGTTATCTCTCAGAACTTCCTCAGTTGGTGTAGTACCTGTCATAAATTCAGGGTCAGTAAAAAAACAATTCAAAAGATTGAAACTATCTGCCCGATCCCGTTCATTTTTTGTAGTCCCTCTTTTCATTTCTTCTTGCTTCATTGTTATCTGCTCGCTGCAAAAATCATCAATAACCTTCCGGGCTTCACTCAATTTTCTCTCTTTGCCAATTCCTAACCACCTTTGCAGTTTCCAAATTCTCTCCGGAACAACATACCTGAAAGCTGTTACTTCCCACGCATCTTCCAGGGCTTTTAACATCAGGTTCTCAGGCAATCCGACACTTAGAGAATTAGGGTTATTGCCGGTGGCAATCACATTACCAAGGTCGAATGTAAACCTGCTGACTAAATCCTGCAAATCCAGGACTATTTCTTGTTCAGAGGCATGGTCAAGAACTGGAATCAGCCCTTTCTCTATAATTTCCGAAACAGTGATTGTAAAAATTTTATGGAACAATCGATGACCTACAAAATAGCGAGTGATTTTCCTGTGATGCTTCCATTCTTCGAAATCAGTGTTGAAACTACTGTTGTAGCCCACAAAATCAAATCTCTTTCTCCACTCGATTCCTTTTTCAAATCTTGAAAATTTGTCGATCATTATGCAGTGTACATTTGCTGGATCACCTGTGATCAACATATCCCTTTGAGCAAGCCAAGAGGCTCTGAACAGAAATGTTCCCTTACTCTTTTCCAAGATCCGGGAAACATTTTCATGGAATTGGTGGAAATCAATAATTATTTCTAGTAGAACTCCAACGATTGGCACCTTATGCAGTACCTGAAGCTTTTTGTTTTTTGTGTAGTGATAGAGAAAGAGAAACAAAGTAATTGCAAAGATTAAGTAAAACATGATGCTTGTAACATATAATTTCATAAAATATTTAAGTAGAACACTTCTCATAGTGTTCATTGCTGATCTTATTTATACCAAATTTAATTAGCCAAGAATTTAAAGCGAAATGAATTAATCGAATCAGTATTTCTAGCCAGACCCTACAGGAAAGGGGGAAGTTTGGCATGTATAGATAATAAATTTGCTTAATAACGGGTTTTAGCTGAGGAATTAAATGGCATAGACTTAGGATTTATTAAATTAATAACACTATCATATAACAAGTCTTTTAACTCTTCATAATTATTAGGATGGTTCAGCAGAGCTACACATAGGGGTGGACAAACTCGATTTGGATTTAAAATTTAAATAAATTCAAAACTGTTAATTTTAATTTTAGTAAATCCAATAGTAAGCCCAATTCGAATTAATTGGTTTGAATTGGTGGTTGGGACTTAACTTTAAAATATTGTCATAATTGTAAGACTCAATTATTTTATAAAATTATATTTATTTTTATGATCAAAAAATAAATCAAATTATAAATTCTATATCAAATTATATTTTTTATTAGATTCAAAAATAATTTAATTAAAAGACTTATCTAAAATTTAAATTTTAAATTTTAAATTTTTAAATTTATAAAATATAAAATTATCAATTATAAAATTTTATAATTGTTAAATAAAAAATTTAAAATTTTTTATATCTATTAAATTAGATTAAGTCCAATCAAAAAATTAACCTAATTATTATAGTTTAACTTTTTTCAATCAAAAATTAATCTAGTAAATTTTTAAATCAATCCAAACTGATTTAAACTATGGATTTGAATAAGTTCAGTTTGAATGTGCCCACCCCTCACCAAATGAGATAGGAACCTTTATTCCCTTTCCCCACAAAAGTACTTGGATTAAAGATGGGAATAAATTTAGAAATGTAATTGTGTCATGTGGTACCAGTAAAGTTTAAAAACACTAGTTTGTTGTGTACTTGATACTAAATTGCTATCGTGCCAAATTTTCAAGAAGTGGGCTCAATATGGTCCATTGATTTATGTACATATATATTCTGTGTCATGTAACACTTTAAAATTTTATTTTTTAACTTTAAAAATATTTTAATTATTAAAATTACTAAAATATCCAAAAATTTGGTCTTTGTACAACTATTATAAACTACTATTAACGGTATTTTTAACTTTTTAAAAATCATTTTTTAAAAAATAAATAAGTTAGGCACATAGGGCACGCTTGGAAGCCCGGTCTGCCCTGCATTAAAGTGTGAAATGCAGTAGAAAAGTTAGGCACATAGTGCACCCTCGGAAGCCCAGTCTGCACTGTATTAAAGGATCTGTGTGCACAAAATTTAAATAATGCTATGTTTGTTTGGTAAGATTTTATGCCTAACTGAACTGCATTGAATGAAATCAACACCAAGAAAATTTTGGCCATGAATAAATTTATTATGTAATAATATAATATAATACAATATTACATATATGTATGTATATATAGAGAGAGATAAATAGTCTAATTTAACACTAAAATATTAAATTTTATCCATTCAAATTTATTATAATTTAATTTATTTAAAATAATATAATTTAATATATATTAATTATAAATAACTTAATTAATGTAAAAATTTGTAAAATGAGTTGAGTCAAACCTATGATGAGCGACTCGTATTGAACACGATAAGATTCATGACTTGAAAAGTAAATAGTCCGAACAAGGCCAAATCTATGTTGATTGGACACAATTACCATATCTAATTTAAATAGATAATTAAAAATGAATATTA
The DNA here is from genome assembly GCA_032402905.1 of Khaya senegalensis. Lineage (NCBI taxonomy): Eukaryota > Viridiplantae > Streptophyta > Magnoliopsida > Sapindales > Meliaceae > Khaya > Khaya senegalensis. The sequence continues at coordinate 7,581,533 of CP135536.1, forward strand.
ATTTCAATAAAAATTAATTAAAATAATATTAAAAATTTAATATTTAAATGTCGATTAAAAGAAGGGGGTTAGTTTACATTTATCTAATAGTATTTAAAAGGGGAAAATTAAACCCAAAAAATAAAATGAAAAAAGACTACTGAAAACGTAAGAGAGTTCCATTGGAAAGAATTAACAGTAGTTTTAGGTAGACATTTGATTATTATACATGGTGAATAATAAGGCTGTAATTATGTAAAAGAATAGATGAGGAAACAGTTTTTACAAGCAAAACAAAAAAATCATACAACAAAATATATGTTCCTCCTGGTAAGGCAGCAGATTTTTTGTAGCAAACACATGTCAGCGACCGAACAACTAGACATTGATATCCGTCCACTTTGATTGAGCAGAACCGCAAAATTCCTGAGAACCAGGCAGGGAAAACCTCGGGAGGCTATAATTTTCTTGTACTGAAACTGGCTGCCGAGGGATAAAGAGTGGGCGGTGGCGTAAGATGGCGCTGTGCTGGAAGAGGAGGATGGATCCCCGCTAAAACTGCATTTTTCAACGAAAATTTGCAGTTACATTTGCAGAAAGGTAAGCAAATAATACGTTAACAAAATGAAAGATTTACGAGCAAACTAGAACATGGTTCTTTGGATGTGCCTTATTGTCTTGTAGAACTTATCATCATCACTAAAGTTCTCGTCCAATCGTTGAACAGGTGGAAAAAGAACATGGATTTGGCGTAGGTATCTCATATGTAAAATATCTTCTCATGATCAACCGAAATAAGACAGGTTTTCTCATAAAAGACCAATAGAAAAGAAATCCCACATATACGACAAGAAGCAAAACGACTAATACATACCATTCGAAAAAATTTCATCACAGCTTCTTTGTCGTATCTTGCTTCTTTTGCTGCCTGTAGATGTGTAAGAAATAAACAAACCATTACATGGGCTCAACAAGTTATTATTCACTTCTGACTTCTTTTCCAAATATCTAAACAGCCCAAGAGCGCAGACGATGTTTGGAATGGCTAGCAGTGCCCGTTGAAGACGTTAACCCATTTTAAAGGACAGCAGAGCGTTATTGACTCATCTAAGATTCTATTAATCAAGATCAGGTCAGGTCCCGATCATGTATGCAGATTAAAAATGTTATTTTTCTTCCTTTGACACATCTTACACTACATAAATTCCCAGAATGGTTTCCACATTATAAGAACGACATTCTTTGCCATGCCAAAAGAAATATTCTACACATCAAACTTGAACAGAAATAACAGAAATTAATTTTCCCATTCCACTAGGAAAAAAGTGGCACGACATAATTTCTGAAGAAATCCTACCCAACTGCATCTCCAAGAACTTGATCTGCATTTCCCATCTTTATTTATTTATTTATTTATTTATTTATATTTGGAAAGGTAAAAAACAACAAACAAAATGCACACAATTAAAATCGTAAGTATTAATATGGGCTTAGCGTTACTAAAATTAACCACTCAATATATAACACTCTCAATTTTAAATAATCGAATAATATTAAAATATTCACAAAACATATATGACTATAAAAAATTTTATATAACTTATAAAAAAAATTTATAAATAAATTAATTAGTCAAATATTTCTAATTATAAATAATTATAAATCTCTAAAATAAATCATGAAATTAATAACATAACAAAGAAAAATTCTCAAAAATTCTAACATTTAGAAAACTAAATGACAATAGAAGTTTCGTCAAATCTATTCTTTAAATGTACAATATTTCAATCATCTGTAATCACAATAAATTATGTAAGTTTTAAACTCAATAAGTATACTAATTTTTATATACATAAAATTTCAAAAAGAAAAACCTAACTCTACCATGTAAAATTCAGCCAAGCACTCTCCCAAGCTTTGGTTGCTGTAGATTGTAGAAACTTCATAATATTGAAGATATATCTTCATCATCTAAGTGTTTATGCATGAAATAAACTCATTTTATGGCAAAAATTTTGCATATATATGATGTATGTAATTTTGGCATTTCTATATATTTGTCAAAATGCTTGAATGATTCAAGAATGATGTTTAATGCATATTATTCAACATATCATTCCCTCACAAACATATACGTATTTTCATTATAATTCTCTTTTAAAAATTATACTTATTTTTTGACGATTATAATAAAACTAATTTTAGCGCTTTGACCTATAATCAAATATTTGCATTTATAAGATTTCTATCCACTACCAAAAACATAATATAATCCCATTAGACTTTAACAGTATAATTTATAATACTCAATCTATTTGACAACTCAATATTCTTTAATTTACCGAAATTGACCTTATATTATTTAAGAATTTTTTTATAGCATAAACAACATTATTATCTAATCAAATTATAACACAATACTCATGAAACATAATTCAAGTTCTAATAAAAATATCAACCTCTTAGTCCTCATAATAGTAAGTCTTTTCATATTTTAAATTTAATAACTTATCCTGATAGTATTATGTTATATACTAAGTAATCCCCAATTTTTTATTTTTAGCAAATATAATACATTCTCAAATGTTATAAAATTTTAAAAAGATAATAAAGATATATAAACTATAATATATTAAAATTTTTTGGGTTTACTCTAATTATCTGAAATAAATTTTATCTTTGAAACGTTAAATTTTGCTAAATAGAAATAAGTAGTTAGCTATTTTTATTCAAAATTTTATAACAAATCAAAAATATAATATTTGTCCTAAAATTTTAATATAATAAAAGAGACATAATTAGAATTTAGTAAAATTTCATAATTTTTCAAGAAAATTTGGTTAATTAAAAAAGTTTCATCATTCAACTATTTGACAAAAAGGACTAGTTTTCATATTCATAACGTCAAGTTCAAAAAATCATCAAAAATTATAAATTTAATATTTTTTAATGAAACTAAATTCATAGTAACCCTACAAATGTCTAGTTTATTCATGTGAACCAATTTTGTCAAATTTGAACCATTATTATACATCATTTATACAAAAAATTTATTTTTTTCTCATTATCACTTCACAAATAAAATCGCTAACTCTTAATCATGAAGAGTTTAAACCATAAGCATCATAATTTGATTATAAAAATTAGTCATTATATTCCATAAAGTCTAATATATAAAATAAAAAAATAAAATTTACTATTTATCATTTGCCTTTTTTCCCTCTTTTGCCTCTTATTCTTACCCCTTTTTCTTTCTCTCAAATTCTTTAAAACCCTAAACACAAATCAATCCTTCTATTTATACTAGTATAAAATATCAATTCAATCCTTAACTTAATTGTTTCTACCTATTTAACCTCAGATTTAATATTTACTCCTAAATATCTAATCATTTTCTATATAATACATATTCCCAAAAATATAACTTATTATATGTATATATATATATATAAAGAAAAGAAGGTGTTACACAATATAAAGTAATATGTCCTATGAAATCTATGTAATGTTGTCCCTTAATTTATTGTAGAAATAGAGGAAAATATTTTCATTTGTTACTTAAAATATGTGAAAGATATCACGTGTTATTTTAAAGTACATTATAGCAATCATCATGATTATATGATGAATCTAATTTTAATTTTTTATACAACCTGGATAAAACAAGAGAGTTTATTACAAGAAAATAATGAAATAACTAAATTTTTAAAATAAAATTCAAATAATTTTAAAAATTATTTACCACTCATTTTAATTATTGACACAATAAGTGTCATCTTGTCTAAATACTCTTTTTAAAATAGATTTTAGAATATTTAACATTTTTCATCATGTTATAATGTCATAGTATATTCTAGTTATGTTCTATAACCTATATAATACTAGGGCTTAATTTATTGTCTATAACCAGGATGATACTAGAGCTTAATTTATTGTACTAATAAACTATTTTTATTTATTACTTATAAATGTGAAAGATACCACATTATAAGTATCCACACTTCATAGTAGAATAAAGTTTACAATATATGGGATGCTTATGTAAAACATTATTAAAATTATAAAATTTAAAAATTAGTAAACTTTTCACAAGTACGCAACTCTTCAAAAATTAGCACTTTAATCTCAATGGACGAATTTAATAATTGACATGTGTTTATAAATTGAGTGTAAAACATTTGAAAAATATACAACTCAAAATTTCTCTTCTTTAAAATTTTCAGAAATACTATTTTAAGGCTATTGTCATGTCTTCGAAGTAATTTGTTTGTGAATCCCACAACCAATCTCTATCGAGAAAGAGCAAATAATACTTTAAAAAAAAACATAATTTGTGCGCATTTTTAGTCTTCATAAAAAAAAAAATAAATAAACTTACTATTAATTTATTTAAATGTATTTACATTATAATATCATTCATAAGATGATTGTGTGACAAAATAGTAAAAGGCATGATAAAAGCATCTCGATGACAATAATAAGATCTATTTTAATTTATAAATACAAATTAAATAAATTCCATCAGAAAAAAAAAATTAATTCCTCAAACTTTTATTTCTACTGCAAAGAAAGCGGGGGTGTAAGTTTACTAAACAATTTTTTTTTTTTACAAAAAAATATATATATATTTAAAGTCAGAAGTATTTATGAATTGGAAAACAGCTCAAAAAAAAAATATATATATATATATATATTTAAAGTCAGAAGTATTTATGTATTGGAAAACAGCTCAAACCAATCAACTTAATATATCAAATATTAGTGTTAAATAACAAATATGTTGTGTAACCTATATAATACTAGAGCTTAATTTATTGTCCAAATAAACTATTTTTATTTATTAATTATAAAAGTGAAAGACACCACATTATTCTAAAACACGTAATAGAACGAAAAAGTCTTTAACATGAAATTAAAACAGAAAATACATATAAACATGAAACTCAACGAGTCTTGATCTTCGCCATTAGCCCAGGCTCCATCCGAAGAAAGGTACTTAACGAAAGAGTCACAGGGTGATTTTCCAATACTTGAACTTGGTAATTATGTATGATAGTTGCAGCAATTGCCTTCATGCCTATAAAAGAAATGTCTTTGCCAAGACAAATTCTAGGTCCTGCATTGAAAGCGAAGAACTTATGTGCTGGCTCGTGTTTAATCCCTCCTTCTCTTGTAATCCATCTTTCTGGCTTGAATTCTCGACAATCTTCACCCCATATTGACGTCATTCTCGCCATCGCGTACGTGGAGATCATAATATTTGTCTTCTGATTTACACGATGCCCACTCGGAAGAGTTTCTTCTTGAACAGGAGTCCGAAGTTGTAGAGGAGCAGATGGGAATAGCCTTAGGGTTTCGCATAATGCTGCATGGAGATAAACCAATTTACTCAAGTCGTCCGAGTGGAAAAGTTGACATTTTTTTACTTCTTTTTTCGGTGATATTCTTTCTAATTCTTCTCTGATTTTGTCTTCGGCAAATGGGTTCTTTGAAATCAGCCAGAAGAACCAAGAAAGAGCTGAACTAGTTGTGTCTGCTACGGCCAAAATCGTATTGATTATTCTATCTCTCAGATCTTCCTCAGTTGGTGTAGTTCCTGTCATAAATTCAGGGTTAGTAAAAACACAATTCAAAAGATTGAAACTATCTTCCTGATCCCGTTCATTTTTTGTAGTCCCTACTTTCATTTCTTCTTGCTTCATTTTTATCTGCTCGCTGCAAAAATCATCCATAACCTTTCGGGCCTCTCTCAATTTTCTCTCCTTGCCAATTCCTAACCACCTTTGCAGTTTCCAAATTCTCTCCGGAACAACACACCTGAAAGCTGCTGCTTCCCATGCATCTTCCAGGGCTTTGAACAGCGGGTTTTCCGGGAATCCGACGCTTAGAGAATTAGGGTTACAGCCGGTGGCAATCACATTACCAAGGTCGAATGTAAACCTGCTGATTAAATCTTGCAAATCCAGGACTATTTCTTGTTCAGAAACATGCTCAAGAACTGGAATCAACCCTTTATTTATAATTTCCGAAACAGTGATTGTGAAAAGTTTATGAAACAATCGATGACCTAAAAAATGGCGAGTGATTTCCCTGTGATACTTCCATACTTCGAAATCAGTATTAAAAGCACTGTTGCAGCCAACAAAATCAAACCGCTTTCTCCACTCGATTCCTTTTTCAAATCTTGAAAATTTGTCGATCATTATGCAGTGTACATTTGCTGGATCACTTGTGAACAACACATCCCTTTCAGCAAGCCAAGAACCTCTAAATAGAAACGTTCCTTTTCTCTTTTCCAAGATCCGGGAAACATTTTCATGGAATTGGTGCAAATCGAGAATTATTTCTAGTAGAACTCCAACGATTGGCACCTTATGTAGTACCTGAAGCTTTTTCTTTTTTGTGTAGTGATAGAGAAAGAGAAACAAAGTAATTGCAAAGATGAAGTAAAACATGATGCTTGTAACATATAATTTGATGAAATATTCAAGTAGAACACTGCTCATACTGTTCATTGTTGTTCTTATTTATACCAAATTTAATTAGACATACAAAATTAATAAATTAATCCAATCAGTATATCTCGCCAAACCCTATAGGGAATAGGGGAAGTTGAGCAATATATAGATTATAAATTTGCTTAATAACCGTTTTCAGCTGAGGAATTAAATGGTAGACTTGGGATTTAAATCAATAATACTGTCATGTAACTAGTCTTTAACTCTTCATAATCATTAGGATGGTTGAGCAAAGCCAATGTAGGGGTGGGCAGATTCAGTTTGGATTCAAAATTTAAACAAATTCAAAACTATCAATTTTAATTTGAATCAATCTACTAGTTAGGTTCAATTGGAATTAAATAGTTTGAATTATTGGTTTAGACCTAAATCCAAAACATTGTCATAATTGTAACACTCAATTGTTTTATTAAATTATATTTATTTTTAAGACTAAATAATAAATCTAATTGTAAGATATATATTAAATTACATTTATCATTATATTTAAAAATAATGTTATTAAAAGGTTTATCTAAAATTCTAAAGTTTAAATTTTAAATTTTTAAATTTATGAAATGTAAAATTCTAATTTTTTTAAACAATAAAAATTGTCTAATGTAAAATTTTAAATTTTATACATCTATTAAATTAGATTAATTTGGTTAATTTAGATCAAGTTTTCAAGTAGTGGACCTAACGTAATTGATTAATTTAATATTATATATATATATCTAATTTGATTTTTTTAACTTTAAAAATATTTTATTTATTAAAATTATTAAAATATCTAAAAATTTAATTTTTGTACAACATTTATAAACTACCATTAAGGGTGTTTTTAACTTTTTAAAAATCATTTTTAAAAAAAAAATAAATCAGTTGGGCACATGGGACATGCTTTGTAGCCCGGTCTGCCCTACATTAAAGTGCCAAACCCAGTAGAAAAGTTAGGCCCATAGACCATGCTTGGAAGCCCAGTATGCACTGTATTAAAGGATCTGTTTGCACAAAATTTAAATAATGCTATGTTTGTTTGGTAGAATTTTAGACCCAACTGAACCGCATTGAATGAAATCAACGTCGTGAAGAAAATTCCCTGACCCGCGCCCCCATCGGGTCAAGTCTGAACTGAATAAATTTATTATATATAATAATATATATATATATAAAGAGAGAGATTAATAGTCTAATTTAACATCAAAATATTAAATTTTATTTATTATAATTTAATTTAATTTATTTAAAATAATATAATTTAATACACATTAATTATAAATAACTTGATTAACATAAAGATTTGTTAAATGAACTCGAACCAAACCTATGACAACTAAAACTCGTGTCAAACACGGTACAATCTATGACAGCTAAAAACAAATAGTACGAACACGGCCAAATCCACAATGACCTAACGTATTTATCATACCTAGTTTAAATAGATAATTAAAAATAAATATTAATTTCAATAAAAATTAATTAAAATAATATTAAAATTTCAATATTTAAATCTCAATTAAGAGAAAAAGAGTTAGTTTACGTTTATATAATAGTATTTAAAAGGGGAAAATTAAACCCAAAAAAAAGTAAAAAGAAACCACTGAAAACATGAGAGTTCGATTGAAAAGAATTAACAGTAGTTTTGGGTAGACATTTGATCATTATACATAGTGAATAATAAGCCTGTAATTATGTAAAAGAATAGATGAGGAGACAGTTCTAACTAGCAAAACAAAAAATCATACAATAAAATATATGTTCCTCCTGGTAAGGCAGCAGACCTTTTGTAGCAAACAAGTGCCGGCGACTGAACAATTAGACATTGATATCCGTCCGCTTTGATCGAGCAGAACCTCTAAATTCCTGAGAAGCAGGCAGGGAAAATCTTGGGAGGCTATAATTTTCTTGTACTGAAACTGGCTGCTGAGGATATAGCGTGGGCGGTGGCGTAAGATTGCGCTGAGCTGGAAGAGGAGGAAGCATGTTATATTTGTATGGATCCCCGCTAAAACTGCATTTTCAACGAAAATTAGCAGTTACAATTGCAGAAAGGTAAGCAAATAATACGTTAACGAAATGAAAGATTCACGAGCAAACTAGAACATAGTTTTTTGGATGTACCTTGTTGTCTTGTAGAAATTATCCTCATCACTAAAGTTCCCATCTAATTGTTGAACAGGTTTCTGAACAGGTGAAACAGACCATGGATTTGGCACAGGTATCTCATCTGAAAAATACCTTCTCCTGATCAACTGAAATAAGACGGGCTTTCTCATAAAATACCAATAGAAAAAAAATCCCACATATACGACAAGAAGCAAAAGGACTAGTACCTACCATTCGAAAAAATTTCATCACAGCTTCTTTGTCGTATCTTGCTTCTTTTGCTGCCTGTAAATGTGTAAGATATAACCAAACCATTACATAGGCTCAACAAGATATTATTCACTTCTGGCTTCTTTTCCAAATATCTAAACAGCCCAAGTGCGCAGATGATGTTTGGAATGGCTAGCAGAGCCCGTTGAAGACATTAACCCATTCTAAAGAAGAGCAGAGCATTATTGACTCATCTAAGATTCTATTAATCAAGATCAAGTTCTGGTCATGTATGCAGATTAAAAATGTTATTTTTCTTCCTTTGCCACATCTTACGCTACATAAATTCCCAGAATTCTTTCCACTTTATAAGAGCCACATTCTTTGCCACATCTTACGCTACATAAATTCCCAGAATTCTTTCCACTTTATAAGAGCCACATTCTTTGCCATGCCAAAAGAAATATTCTACACATCGAACTTGCACATAAATAACAGAAATTAATTTTCCCATTCCACTAAGAAAAAAGTGACATGACATAATTTCTGAAGAAATCCTACCCAACTGCATCTCCAATGAACTTGATCAGCATTTCCCAATCTTTATTTATTTATTTATTTTTGGACAGGTAAAAAACAACAAACAAAATGCACACAATTAAAAGATAACAAAAAGATGCCACCACAAGAAAATTTAGAGCAATCAATGAAAACCTTTTACTGCAGTGCATATATCTAAAAAAGCAACCAGAAACAAAAATAATAACTGAACATGGACCTAATAACCGAAATTATTCATCACTCTCACTTTTAAACATGCACTAAATGAATAGATGGTCTTATATTATTCAAATGCCATTTCAAGCAATGAATTACTTCACTTGCTATCTAGGTTTCAATGCACTGATTTAATTTCTTTGATGCATCAAAACACCATTATAAATCTCAGAAATATTCAATGAAAAATAAAACAAAATGCTCAAACTAAATGACATCTGGGTGATTGAATACTTACTGCAATAAGACCTCCACTGCCGGGAAAACTCTCAGACAGAGGAAGTTCCTCACTAGATGGAAGCAAACCCTGTTTCTCAACCCACTGGCGAGCTACATCAACAAGATTGCCGCTGCTTCCTCTCATACCCTCTTTTGCCGCGACATCAGCTTTGTTACCAATAACAATATATGGCACAGGAAGGCCAGCAGGACCTCCAGAACCCAAAGGAGCTGAAAATGTCCCAGTTGCAGCAATCTCGGCTGCCCACTTCTGCAAGCTAGTTTTTGTTCTTCGCTGCGACAGATCATGGACAAAAATAACACCTGCAAACAAGTTTTTGGCCCAAAATTGTTGTTATAAGACCATTGATGACAATCTGTGCTATATGTACAAAAACATCGAAGAGAATATCCATATACTGTTGAATTAGGAATGTATTCTTATGATAGGCATGATGGTATGATGTATTACTTCACCAAAGAAAAAGATGTTAATAGCTGCTTCCATTTCAAAAGAGCTTCCTGGAAAATGATTCTTTTTCATGTTGCCATATAGCAACATAAATATGCATTAGTATAATAGTTTTATATTTGTAAATTCTTTTTCTGTTTCAAGGCTAGAGCCTTTTCCCTTCATAAAATTTTGACGAAAAAAGCATTGAAGAGAATATCCATATACCATTGAATTAGGACTGCATTCTTATGATAGGCATGATGGTATGATACATTACTTCACCAAAGAAAAAGATGTTAATAGCTGCTTCCATTTCAAACAGCTTCCAGGAAAATGATTCTTTTTCATGTTGCCATATAGCAACATAAATAAACATTGGTATACCCATTTTATATTTGTAAATTCTTTTTCTGTTTCAGGCTAGAGCCTTTTCCCTTCATAAAATTTTGACAAACAGTTAATTATCAAGAAAATAAAAAGATTTGACACTCACCATTGATTTTCGAATAGAATATAGACCTGCAATCTTTGTATCTCTCATGTCCTGATATATCCCAAAGTTCAACAAAGAAATCTCTCTCAAAATCCCCTTTGATGCTGTTTGAGGAGCTACCAGGATTTCCATAAGTAATATGCTGGAGGATCGTAACAACAGTAGCAACTGGTGACAATTTAAACTATGGCAATAACTGTTGAGTATCACTAATAAAAAGGAAGACAAGTCTTACCTTCACACCAACTGTACATCCAATTGTTTGGGAAGGGCGATAAAGGCAAGAACCTTTGACAATCAGATTAACAAGAGAAGTTTTCCCCACACCTATAGCAAATTAAAATTTGAAAAATGAAGTTTAACACCTAATACAGAAGTCAAGGGAGAGAATGAAAAAGATAACAGGGAAAGGCAGCCACAAATTTTGAGCAGTAAAAAAATCACAAACCTGAAAATTCATCCCAACCCTGATTTAAGTATAGTAAAACCAAACATGTTTATTGAAACAAACTAATTTATATCATGGCATAACGATTCCACAATGACAAAACTGCAGAAATTGTAAGTTTTCCCTCATGAAAACTGAATCCAGAGTGTTCTATGATGCTGCGATCAATATCTTCCATACTGTTAAATCCTATTAGAATATGTGGAACAAATCTCCATCTAATTTTCAAATGAAGAACCAATATTACTTTGACAGTTACCTACTCATCTTTCCCCAAAATATCATCCAAGTATCCAAAACATAAATAAATAACCAACACCTTAAATCACATCAAAAGAAATAATAATCATTCTTGAAAAGGAACCTCCACAACATAGTTCTAAAGGACATTACTTGCACCATAAATTTCACTTAGAGGCAATACTTGAGAAATTCCTTTTTCTGTCAGCCTTGAAACTTAAAGAATTTGGCATTGATTGGGATAATCACCCTGTGAAGAATCCAAATGTTCTCCTCTCTAACTATCACCCAGAACATTCAGATGTTGAACAAGACAAAATCCAGGAATCATAATTTTTGTCACAATTTTTTCAAATCAAGCCTATATAAGTCCAAATATAAATATCAAGGCTGGGGAGAAGGTTTGGTTTACATTTATGTTTCAATAAGAAACTATAATATTTATAAAAATTAAAAATTATAAAAAAAAAAGGTGTTGTGACAATCATTTATGCACACAAGATCATTATGAATTACATGTCTATAAAAAGAAATGCTTGCACTGCAAATGACAAAGCGCGTACCTACAGTTACTTGAAAAAAAAAAGCCAACTCAACTAAAAGTCAACAACACTAGGTCCTCATAAATAAGGACAATATTAAGACATGAACTTCCAGACATAGAAAACTTTTACATTTTCACTGCAAAAGGAAAGTTACATGTGAAAACCAGCTGCCACCAGATGAATGCATCTCTCTACACTTCCAACAGATGAGACAACAACAGTTTTACAAAGAGGGAGATGGATACTTGATTTGGGTATTGCCGTAAGTCCCCAAGAATAAAAGAAAATTGTTAATCTGAATTTTCATCATAAATATCAGATCAAAATGAAAAAAGGCAATGAATAGTCCTGCTTTCTTTTTACAAGATTCTCCAACATGGTATTTGCTAATATTTTAGAAATGCAGAGAATCAACCTTCCTCCAAGAGAGCATAAAATCCAACCTCTTCCAAATTCCCTACCCTACAACTCACATATCACTAGTCCTCAATCGTATGTGTTTTAATAGTTTGATAAACCCAAGGCCTTTACACACTTTTTCTATCACCAATATGGAAGATCTAACAGCTGATTGATCAAACTCCACAAATTTACCATCTACATCAACTAAATCATTAACACCTTAAATTCTTGTATCTTGACAACTCTTCCAAATAAAATCACCTGCTTCTTGATAACGCATATCATTAGTGAATGCATTAGCAGCTGACCATGAGCTGTTAAGGAAACGGAGCTGGTTAACTTTATCAGATAGTTTAGCTTGTTATTATTTTTATTACTGTGAATTGTTGGTTAGTTAAAAGAAGGATTAGCAGCTGTTATTGTATAGTTAGTTAGTTACAGAATTCTCCAGAAACACATACAAGTATAAATGCCAAGATTGTTTTGTATTTCAATAGTTGAAATCATATAAAAAATCAATAATAATTTTTCCTGTATTCTCTTCGTTTTTTGTTGCATCCAAACAGAATTTTTCAACAGTTCAATTCTTAATTCTTCTATAATCTTCTAGAGTTGAACTTCTACTTCACAAATGAAATCTCCAATTCAGAATATGTTTAAGATTGAGGTATTGTGGCTTTGAAGCTACAGCTGTTGTTGTATTAAATCACTAGATGTCAAATATAACTAGAAAAACACTTTAGCTATTATGCTATGAATACACGGCAGAAAAACAACAGCCTCGACCAATCCAAATAAGCAAAAGCTAAACTTATTCCAATACCCAGATCAAGTTCCGTTCAACTCTATGTCGTTTCAACCATAATTTAAGTTTTTCACAACAGAAATTTAGCCAAACAAACATACCAATACAACAAAATTCACGTAAACTACTTCGCAGATTGAGGGAATAAATAAATAAATAAATAAATAAAATACCTGAATCACCAACAACAAGAACACGAACCTGCCCAGAAGGCGGCCCGCCATTAATCTCTTTACTCTCCCTCTCACGTTGCCTCCAAAACATGTTTTTATCTTCAGCCAAAAATTACTTCCGAAAAAATCCCAAATCAAATACCATAAAATCAAACAGTTTCTCACAATCAAGACCCATCAAACAAACTACTCAAATTCAATCCAAGACTACACTTTCTCCAAACGGGTTCCATATCACAAGCAATTTAAGCCAGGATCTAAACTGGAATACAAAAACCCGACGCCGAACATTTCTCGATAGAATCAAAACAGTTCTCGATACTGCTAAATACCCAGTTCGCCAAATCACCAGTTCACAGATCCAACAACAAATCTCGATCTAGGTCTCCTCGAAATTGAGATTAAACACGAAAATTCACAGAAACAAAGAAGTGGGTTATCTCTTGAAACTCGTTGTCTAGTCGAGTATTGGAAGAACAAGATCTGGAACTATCACTTTATCGATTTGTAACTGGATTTATTTTAATTTCCTTTTCTGCTTGAATCTGATAAAAAGAGTTCAGAGGTTTAAAAACTTGTTTGTGAACTAATTGATCAAGGTGCCGATACAACGTGGTGATGGAGATCCATGTTTGAAGAAACGTCGAACTGCAAGTGGAAGGTGCATTGCACGCGCCAAAAAGCTCGTGAAGTTTTTTGCCTTTCTCTTGCTTTGTTGGAGTTTCTTCTTCTTTTTTTTTTTTTTAATCATTATTTTACCCTCTTTTTTTTTAACTTTATTTAACATTATTTTATTAATTTAATCAATAAAAAAAATTACTTCACACTAATAATTTCAAATAAATAAAAACTGAATTCCAATTAAGCATTGCAAAGAGAGTATTATTTTCTCATAAAATAAAACTTAATCATTCCAAACACCCAAAAAGAATTTTTACAAAATTCACGTAAATTTTAGAATTATAATTTTATAATATATAATATTATATCAACTTATAAATTTTATACTTATAAATATTTACTTTAATTTATAAATGTAAATAATGCATTGTCACCAATGTTGTGAAGCATGTAAAATTTTTTTGTTGTAAATAAAAATAGTTTAAATAATTTAATAATATTTTTAAAGAATAATTAAAAAAATAAAATAAAATAATTTGTCACCACTTATATATAATTTGTTAATGGATGACAAAAATTTAAGTAACTATTTACAATTTTTTTTTTAACTAAATATATGTGTATATACGTGTGCATATATATATATATATATATATTTACATACATATTACGTATCTATGTATTTTTATATATATATGCACGTACAGGTGTGTAAGTATATATATATATATATATATATATAAATAGAAAAAGTAGAATGGTTCAATACAACCCAGCCCAAGCATTTTGGACAGGGTCTGCAACAGAGGAGACACAAATGGACCAGGGGTGAGGCCCACTTTAGGGCATAATAATTTAAGCAAGGAATGGATCCCTTTATTTTGAAAAAACTAATAAATAATAAAATATTTTTATTATTTATAATAAATAAATTCCTAGTGTTAGTTATTATTTTATTAATATTTTATTTTTTAAATTTATCTTTAAAGAAAATTTTAGATAAAATAATCATATCACGTCAGTAAATTACTAACATAATGAGACTATTTAATTAATAAGGTAAAAGAAATATATTCATTGGTTATAAGTTAAAAAAAATAAATAGAGAAACTTATATATTTTTCTCACTATATTAATTAAATAATAAAATTTTCTATTAATTTTTTTTACCCCACAACCAATAAATATATTTCTCTCACTTTATTAATTGGACGGTCTCATCACATTACTAATAGGACTATACTATCTAAAACTCTCTCTTATACTTAACACTAATGTTACACCTTAATGTAAATATTTAATACTTTACAACAACTACTTCACCATTTATAAATCATTAGATTGTTTCAATTTAAACACTCAAGATAATATTTCGCATATGCATTAATTATCTACTGATTACATGCACTATATTTAATTTTAACTATTAAAATTATATATTAGTTCAATAGTTAAAAAATTATTTAAGAATTTATTTAAGAAAAAAAAAATAATAATGATAAATTGTTAAAGATCCTAACCACACATGTACACATAGCAAGCAAAGCCATCTAAAGCAAACCATGAATGAAGTATACATGCCTTGCTAGTCCAATTTTTGTAATTTCAAGGAGTCTAGTCCAAATACATGTATATACTTATAGATATTTTACATAAATTTAAAGTACCATAATTTCTGTAAATTTTCAACATGGGATCAATATGGTAAATTGATGCTTAATTAATTCTAAGAGCTGCTAGCTTGAGAATTAATTAATTAATTCAGCTAGAATTAGTTTTTTTTTTTTTTTTTCTATATGAAGAAGAAGAAGAAGAAGAAGAAGAAGGTTGCAAAGTCTAGCAATTTTGAGCCGTCTGATGATGTTGATGATGATGATTATGATTATAATTAATATAATCATATACAACACAAGGGCTCTCATGGTTGTGAATCCCTTCGTATGTAGTAATCACATAACTTGAATCTTCTCTGTCTCTTTCCACTCTCTTCTTCACTTGGCATCCTCCACTTGAACACTTATAGTAATTCCTGCTTAAATTCATACAAAACATTAATTATACCTTACAATCTCTAACTCGTTCATTGTAATTCTCAATTTTTTTAAAAAAAATTAACATTAAATTTTTAAAAAATTAAAACGTGTAATAAAAAACTTAAAATTATAAATGCAATAAAAAATTTAAAAATTATAATAAAATAATTAAAAATTTTACAGTACTCTACACTTTTTTTAACTAATTCACAGTAAAATATTTTCTATATATTATATATGCCATTGAAAGACTCTAAGCACAGAAGTTCACAATTTTATAAAATACACATCAAACATTGGTTAGAAAATGGAAACAAAAATTATAAATTTCGATCCACTAGTTGGTATCTGCCTCATTCTTGTGAAAATTAATTTCATTAAAAAAAAAAAATTGACATGCAAGGTAGGCAACTGTGATTGGAAAGAAATTTCTACAGTGTAATAAGCAAGAAAAAAATAATTTATTAACCAATCTTTAATACAAAAAATTTCTCTCTATCTGTATATATTAAAATATACTAATTTAATATAAAAACTTTAACGTTTTACTCTAAATTCATATACCAATTTATACTTTGAACCTTTCTACTTTCAAAATTTAATATTTTACCCCTAATTTAGAAACTTTGTTTAGATTTTGTCTTCTTTAATTTCACTATTTAAACATTTTGCCTCTTAAATTTTCAATTCGGACTCTTACTCTTCATTTTAAAGAAATAAAAGAGTTATCAGTCAAAGACTATTCAAATACATTCCAATGGATAAAAAAAAATAGGCCAGCAATTTATTAAATGGTAGCTAGTGGTGCTCATCGTTTGTGATTCCACTTGCTCTTGCCTCTAGCTTTCATAATAAACCCTAGTTTTCTGCACACGTCTAGCATCGCTTTCATCAAAGAGGATAAGCCCAAGATATATATATAAACAAGCTTCATGCATGTACCTTTCACTAATCTAATTAGACCCACTAATCCTAGTCAGGGAATTATACATACATACACATACGTATTGTTTGCATTGAAGATACATGTTCACAGTCTTAGAAAAGACATCTCTCTCTACATTTGTTTAATCAATTTGTCCTATTGCTTCACAGGTCTCGATCTCATGCACAATATGGCTAATTTTTTGTACGTATACATACACATGTCAAGGGTTTTGGGGGAATTTTTATTCAACAACTAAATAATAGACACATTTATGAATTAATACAAGAGAGATTCTTGTGTGTTATGATTAATTCTATAAGCTTTGTTGGGATTTGTTGGTGTGGTGAGTGATGTTTTCTTCAATCTCTTTCAAGAAATATGAATGTAAGTGTTTGCTAAATTGATGGGGCATGCATTTGCCCATTTGCATGCCCTCTTTTTTGTGCCTTGATGTGAGAGATTTTGTCTTCATCCACTCTAGGAAGAGCGTAGCACAAAAGCTCGAACATACAATGAACCCAACAGAGTGAAATTGAAATTCTAAATCTCTCAGAATATCTTTAAAAAAAAAATTATGAATGAAATAACACTCGTAAATTATAAATTAATTACTCTTATATAATTTTTAATATATAAATATTTGCATTTTATTAAATCTAAAAACTTAATTATAATATAATAATATGACATTAAATTAAAATATTTGATGTAAAATAAAATTTTTTTAAAATATCACAAAAAATTTATAATTCAAACTTCGCACCGGTATTAAATTAGAGACAAATTTTGTTTATTTGTTGTTTATTTGTTGTGATATTTAAGAAAAAAATTAATTTTTCTAAGTACTTATTGTTAAAAAGAGATGAACTAAAAAGACTACTACTCTCACTTGTGAAGATATCATTGTTAGATGATATGGTGGCAGCAGAAATTCTTGAGAGTTTTCTGAGTCCAACAGGGAGAGAGATCCATTCATAAGGCTATGGTGGCAAGTGCAAATAATTGAAAAGGTAGCTAGCAGTAACATATAGAAAACGTGTTGTCATTTTATACTTATAATTATAAATAAATAAGTAATTAATTAGTATAATAATCAAGCAAAAACCATTTAATTTTATTATAACTAGATCAGTTGATTAACTAGATTAACATAAAAGCAGTGAATTAGTTCATTGTTTTGGAATCTTTATACCCTCATGGCCATTAGTTTCAGAGACAAGTCATGAGATCTGTAATAACGAGCCAAATTGATCATCAAATCAAAGCGGGGGGACATTAAATCATGAGATCCATTGTATCTGACACTATATAGCACTCATAATATAACTCATATATGTAATTATTAAACTTTTAAAACAATGAAACTAAGTTAATCCTAGTTTAATTATAACTAATTAAACAACTTGCTTTAATTAATGAATCGATTAATTAATTACCTGGGATTTGGGCTGTTCTTGACTGACTTCTTCCCGTATTTCCTCCATTTGTATCCATCATCCATAACTTCCTGCTCTGACTTTGTTCGAAATGCAACTTTTTGCCCCCCTTCCATCTTCATTCTCTTGCATTTTCTGCACAAACAAACCCATAAATAAATAATTTATCCATAAAATCTTCCATTTTCATCCAAAAATAGCAAATTTATCCAGAAAATCTGCCCTATTTCTCAAAAAATAACCCAAAAAAACTAAATGGGTATATCAATATGTATATCTGTAAGCATAGCACTTGCATGTTACTATTTTCTGATGTTGCACCATTTGATGAATGGTCCATGATCATCTTCTCCGATGACAACATGCTTGGAGATGAATTCGAATCTTCATGATGAACAAAGCCATGATGATCATCATCAAAAATGAGGTAATCAGATAGCTCAAATTCTGATGGTGGATAATTAACAATACTGCTGTCATCAGGTAAGTAACCGTAAGAATTAGGACTAGGGTTAGAGTTTGCAGGGTAGTCCATTTTTGGCGAAGAAAACACTGCAAGAGAGCGAGAGGGAGAAAGAGTGACGGAGAGGGTGAGAGAGAGAGACTATGCTCGTCGGACAAGTTTTCTTTTATATATAGAAAAAAAAATAAAAATAATAATCGATAAATAAAAATATTATTTTAAAAATTTATCTTCTTTACTAATTTTTTTTTTTTTTTTTTTTTCCCCGTTCCTTCGTGGACACTTTCCTGGAGGGTAAAACGAAGGTGCTTCAGTTTCCACGTGGCACAATGGCATAGGAAGGATGATGTCATCACTATGACGTAAGCCAATTTAGTTCTTAGTTGTCCGGGACCCGCAATGCAATAATGTTTTTTTTTTTCCTAGGCTTGGGTCTATGCATGTATTTGGTGGGATAAAGTACAAAGTAGAGGAAAAGAACTTCCGGCTCCCTGTTTTTCTTTTTTTTCACAAAAAAATATATATGTTTCTGTTTATATCAAATAGGTCCCTCGCTTCTATTAAAATGACTAAAATATTCTTTAGTCTCTTACCTATTAAAATAATATTCATATGCAAAATAATTCATATAAATTAATATAATAATATTATATCATTATCACTTATCTTATATTTTAAAAAATAAAATAAAAGATAAATTACATAGGACATGAGGTAACAATATAATATTGTGACACAATTTATTCATATAGAATTTGCATATTATGATTAAATTGTAACGTTGTGAGGATAATTTGGTCATTTTATGAGTGTTATAAAATTAATTTTTTACAAAATGGAAAACCCCATGTCCTTATTTGTGACAATATGAAAAATGAGGGGCTGGATGTTATTATTCTCTGTAGAGCCAGAGCAACGAAGACCACTATTCTTGGTCCACGAATCACAATTGTTACACGTGGTAGTTGATTAGTATATTTGATTAAGAGTGTGTGGGCCACGCGAGCATGATGCCAATATGTGCAAACGAAATAATTAACGTCAACCTTGCGTACCGTACTTTATATTCTATTTATTGTTTTCCAATTTTTTTTAAATATCATATTATTATAAGATTAATACACTATTTTCTTAAAATAATTTAAAAAAAAAAAAAAACGTTGACTCCAACATTGGTGATTTCACCATTTGACCAATTGCAACATGCAAATCCATTCTTTGATTAATTGCAAAACCACTAAACATTTTTCAACTATGAAAGCATAGTGTAATTAACTTAATATTTGCTTGCACGTATGTGTATGTATAGGTGTATGTATATATATGTATGTACGCGCACACACAGTTACATGTAAAATAAATTTTAAAAATATTTTTAAAAAAATTATAAATAAAAAAATATTTTTATGAGTAACACTGACTTATATTTTTCTATTAAATATAATATTTTTATTGTATTATAATTTTATCATTGAATCAAATTTAATACATTAATAAAATATAAAAATTATTAATTTTACTAACAACAATAAAGTGATTAATGTGTTTTTTTTTTTCTTTTAGTCTTTTAAGTAGAATATATTTATCCACAAGGAAGTAACTTTTTCTTACCACCGTACACTTTCGGCAAAATTATTGATTGTATAGAGCAATATACTTTAAAAAAGAGATCCATTTCACATAAACATAGAGCAAAAAGAAAAGAAGATGTTAACCACTAACTGATCACTTAATCACTTGAGAACATTTTGCTTGAAAATGACATGAAAGTAATTCTTTAAAAAAAAAAAAAAAGAAAAGGGAAGCAATTTGGTAGTTTCTTTGCTTTTTTTTATTCTTTAAATTTTTTGAAAAAATAACTGGCAGGTCCCTGAATTTTAATAATATAACAAACAAAAATTTACTTTTAACTATTTATCTATAAGGTGGCTATTTCGTTATGAATAGGCCTCGTTCAACCTCAGGGACCAATTTGTATAAATAATTAAAGTGTATGTGTGTACACACATTATTTCATTTATTTTAGTAGGGTTTCTTCCTATGTTCTTGGTGCATGCATGTAACATTTTGGGCTTCTTCAAATAATGACTTTTATGAATTGTTTTATGGTACATCTTATATACTTTACATTCTTATAAGTGTTAAAATTTATTTACAGTCCTCTCTTAAGCATGTAAAGTGTTTAAATTTTAAGAAAATAAAATAAAATAACTAGAAAATACAAAGAAAAAGTGATAAAAAATAATTTTTATTATAAAAAAATTTAGAAATAAGTTTTTTTTTTTAAAATATCTTCAAAACCTTTACATACAAGAAAATAATAATGATGTGACTTTATTTATGCCATAAATTACTTTATTCACGTGAAGTTGTTGACTTTTTTTTCATTCAACATAATTATCGTTGAAATAACTTTATTAATTATAATGTTGAATATTTTAAATTTATATTTCAAATGATGTGATATATTTTAAATAAATAATATATTTTTATAATTTTTAAAATTATTTATAATATTATTTTACAGCCCATTTGACAAAAATCAAGTTACTAAAGATTAAAATTTTGGATAAAATTTAAAATATCTTAGCATTACTCAATAACAAAATTTATAATGAAAAACATAAAAACTATATAATATAAGTTAATGTAGCGGAATACAACCCATGATTGTGACCAAACTAAGGTCAATTGCATGCATGAGTGTCCAACGGGGAACAACTCAATATCATGAGAAATTAAAGCGTCAAAAGAATTAAAAAGCAACGAATGAAAGCAAATTAAGCAATATTTCATAATCCGTCCTGTTGAAATGAGGCTAGAAATTGCAAGGAAAATGTCTTCGCGATAAGGTTTTTGACCAATCAACATCATTTAATTAATTAATTAATTTTATTTTTTAAATAAAAAAAATTGCAATATATGTGCAGCAGCAAGTCTAGATTCAGTTATCTACTTTTGTTTGGTCTGGTGTACAATTGGAAAACAGCCAGGAAGGTGCTTGTTTTGACAGCAATTTTCTAGCTTATCGCATTGCTGCCCATTTTTTTAGTATAATAAACTTTTGTCTCTTATCATTGGATTCTAACTTTTAACCCCAAAAGAGTGAAGTGCTTTTGAGTGGCTAGCAAGGATGGGCGCCCGTGGTTTATATTTGTTCAATTTAAGTCAAATTTTAAATTAAATTAAGTGAAAGTAGTAGATAAAATAATTATATTATGTTAATATTATTGATATAATAAAATTATTTAATTTATAAAATAAAAAATATATATTTATTAATAATGTATAAAAAAATTAATATAAAATTTTACTATTTAATTAATATGGTAAAAAAAATTTATTAAATTTTATATTAATTTTTTTCTTCAATTACCAATAAATATATTTCTCTTGTCTCATTAATTTGATAACTTTACTATGTTAGTAATGTTGACGTAATAGAACTGTCTCATTTAAAACTCTCTCTTAAATTAAAACTTTTAAATTTTATTTAACTCAAATAAAATTAAATAGATAACAAATTATAAATTGAAATAAAATTAAATTAATATTTAATTTCATTTAATTTAAATTTAAACTAATAAAAAAAATAGATTTAATTAATTTACTTTGGTTTAATTCTGATCAAATTTAATTTAAAAATTAAATCAATAATTATATATTTAATTTTTTTTTGCACCAAAACCATTCATTGTACTTTCAACCTAATTCAAATCATCGGTTTGAATTTATCCACTCCTATTGTCTAGCCAAAAAAGTACTTGCAATTTATTATTATGTATAATTCATTTATAAACATACATTAAAAATATTATAATATAGTTTGTTACTCCACTTCTAGAACCAACTAGAAACATCAAATGCTGTAGACATATGAATAAAATGATTGACTTGGTTGATGGTGAATCAATCAAACAAACCAATTTTAATTTTTTAATTATTTTTTAATCAAATGTGTAGTGATTGTTAGACTTTACATATCATCCAAGAAATCACTTTCCTAGAATTTTGCCTTAATTGATTGTCAAATTTGAGACATTTTGCTACTTTTTCCAATGGGAATTTAAAAATAAAGGATTTTATTGCTATTAGTTGTTGCCCATAGTCTTTCTATTGCTTTTATTGAATGTTCTTCCACGTTTGGTTGCTAGGGAAACTTTTCATGCTAGGGAGGGTGACAAGTGACAAATGTGTAGGGAAACTTTCCATGCTAGGGAGGGTGACAAGTGACAAATGTGTTTTCTAAAAGCAACTCCTCATGGCATGCATAACTCATAGCATGTGTTTATATTATATTTTTAAAAATAAAATATAATTTATATTTTTATAATAATTAAATTCTTAACTTAACTCCTATTGAAATTAAAAAAAAAATAATCTAATGTTAAATTCTGTATACTTTAATATTATGAACATAAAAATTTTAAATACAATCCTACGAAAGTAAATCATATCTTTAATTCGATTTTGGTATATATTTGTTATAAATGGATAAAATATATATTTATTTGTTAAAATATAAAAATTAAGGATTCAAATTTTTCTATCTTTGAAATAATTATTTATTTCATTTTTTTATTTTGAATTGACTCCAAATTTAGACTTAAAAGAGGAAATCACTTTGTCAATTTGAAAGGGAAAGGTAACAAGTGATAGGGGAAGGCCTAACAAAGATGAATTAAAATAGGAATTTGATTGCACTTCGTTTATGCTTGTAAATTTACAAAGAAAAAAGATTCATTCACTTGTAAGATTTAGGCCTAATTGATGGAAATGTAAAGTTTGAAAAATAACCCAAAAATTCTAATTTAAAAAAAGTCTTTGACTTTTGATAAATTATTATAAAACATAAAACATGGAGTGCTCTTCACAAAATTTGATTTAGTAATATGATCTTTGAAAGTAGAAGAAATTTTAACTATTTTTACTTTATATTATATTAATATAAATAAAATTTAGCAAATTTTAGTCAAAAACTATCATAATGTTTGAAATTTTTAGAGAGATATTTTATAAATTTATATTTTTATAATACTTTTTGTACGTGTGTTGAATTTTTTATATATCATCTAAAGAAGTTTTATCTGTGATTTAAAATACTTTAAATCTTTTTGCTATATTTAAAAATAAAAAATATTTATTAATATTTTAATCAAATATCACAAAAATAACTAAACATTAATAATTTAAGATTAGTTTACAAAAATAGATTCCTAAATAAAATGAAATTTAAGAAAAGAAGTAATGAATATTATATATATGTATATATAATTTACTGGTAAAAAATTTAAAAAATTTAGGAATATATTTCGAAGTTTTGTGTTTTTATTTAACTTTGAAAGGATGACAAGTAAGTGTTTTGTAACTAATACTCATTTTTATTCTATTGTTAATGTTTATTAATTATTCACCCCTTATTTGTACTAGACATTTAGTAGTTTTGTTTTACAATAATAGTAAAAATTTTAATTTCATATATGTGTTAAAATAATAGTTCTTTTTGATGTAAATCAATTAAAATAACTTTATAAAAACAATTATTTTAAAACAATAAGAATTTCTTAAAGTATTTAATAAATAATTAAATAATTATCCAATCCATCAACCTAGCACTGATCAGATTCAAATAAAAAGATAGGCAGCAAGATGTGGGTTAGGGACTTATATGGTTAATATTGAAAATTATCCAGTCACAAATGACATGTTTCAAAAGATTAGGGCCTATACACACATTATATTATTATTAATGTTGTTCATATTTTGATCAACGAATATTTGATATTTGACACTTTTAAAAAATTACAAAATTATATTACATTTACAATTATATTTCATAAAGACACTGATTTTTTTATTTTTTATTTTTTATTTTGCAAAGCAATTATCGTCTTGTTGTCGATTAGTTAATGCTGCACTTGTGGGTGAAGTAATCTTATAATAATAATTGTTGGCTTTGACTGTTGATACATGCAATGATAATGACAACACTAATAATGGTTCTGGCGGCGGCGGCAAGCAAGTGGATTGCCCCGAAGTTTCCTTCCTTGTAACAGTTGTGAAATTAGGTGGCATTTTTCAAAGATTCTCCTTTGATACTATTTTTTTTATTGTTCATTTTTCATGGGTGTTACACAAGTTAGTCAATCGCATGCTAGGATCTATATTTAAATACAAAACTGTAATCCAAGTAGAATGTCGTGGATAACATTGAAAATTTCAATGCAAATTTCACGAATATTCAATTGGGTTTGTTGCATTTATGTATAATGTGCTCTTTGTATTGACAATTTCATGAATACAAAGCTACAATTGGTGCTGATTTCGTTACCATGGATCTTCAAATTGATGACGAGCTTGCAAGTAGGCTATTATTTGTGTAGAGTTTCAATGTCTTTTATGCCCGCCAAGGCCTCTGAGTTTTCGTTTGGACAAATTATCAAACAGATATGGGACACAGCTGGGCAGGAGAGGTTTCAAGCCTAGGGTCTGCATTTTATAGGGCGGCAGATTGCTGTGTTCTTGTGTATGATGTTAATGTGCACAAAACATTTGAATCTCTTCACAGTTGGCGCGAAGAATTTCTCGAACAGGTTCGGTAAAGATTTTGACAGTTAAACGAACGAGTAAACATGTAATTCAAATGCGTTATTGAATTTAACAATGGTTTCAAGTATCATTTTTTAGAGCTGTTTTAAGATACCAAATGTATTTTAACTAGCTCTGGCTATTGCAAATAACTAAAAGAAGTGTGATTATAAGTGTTTTAACGTTGGATAAGGTGTAATTATTCCGTTTTCATACGTTATAATTAGATGAAATTCTGATCCATTCATGTATGAATCAGGCAAATCCAGCTGATTCTGGGGCATTTCCGTTCATATTACCTGGATTCAAGGTTGACATAGACGGTGGAAGAGAGCCAGTCAATAGCGACCAAAGACTCAGAGACAAGTTATGTCGTTATTCTTTTATTTTGGTCATACTTTTTCTAGATGTTACCCATAGCCTTCCATTTTTGTTGCAGTTACTACCGAGCCCATGGCATTTCTGAAACTGTTTCAGAAGTTGAGCAAAGAGGAGGCTGTGCATGTTGAAAAAGTACTTGATGCCCTAAATTACTTCCAAATTTCTAGCTTGTTTTATTCTTTAATTATGTTTATTATGTTGATTATAATGTTTATTTTTCTTATAGAGTAGAATTTATATGCCAATTATTTCCCGGTAAGTAAAGTGTAATGACAGAAGGCAATCCAATTTCAGGGGAAGAAACAAATTTATAATTAACATAAAGTTGTTTTATTTGTTTGCTTTCTGTAGATTACAGTTAATGATAAAATCTTTGAACAAGTTTGCAAAATGGGGTTGTGATTAGGTATTTGGTGACAAAATATCATTTATGAATTTTTATGTCTTTGTTTTCCTCCTTTATAAAGCCTCCATCTTCTTGCTTTTAGGAATTTGTTATGAGAAGGGAGTAGAACTATGGTTCCTTACTTAAGGTGATAATAACAATCTTCTGAAAGTATTGATCATGGTCTAAGAAAACTCTTATCTAGATGAACTCAACTCAACCTGGTGCTAGTCATGTCGTAAGGTTGAGGCCGACCATAAGTTATGACTTAGTGGTGACAAGGCATCGTCAAGAGATTTGAAATGTGGGGATGAGGTTGAACATGTGCGTGTAAAAGCTTTTGATAAAAGCCTGGAAAACCTTCAAAAGGGTCGAGGTAAACATACTTCGAGGAGGAAACCTGTTGTATCCGGTAAGGATGTGGTAGAATACGATGAAGTTAAGGTGAAAAAGGAGAGGAAAAGTTCTCAAACTAGCTACATTTAGTTTTCAATTTATCAAACTAAACAACTTCATTATTCTTTTATCAAATAAGACAAATAACAAATAATTAAACTAAAAAAACCTTGCAATCAAAAACATAAATTCAATCTCTTTTCTCTCTCTTTTTACTTTATTTCTCATTTATTTTTTTAATAAAAAAGTATAATTTTGTTTTAATTCCGTATTATAATATTTGTATTTTATTAGTGATGTATGTTATTAATGGTATTGATGTGGTTTTATTGTGCTTGATATTGTTGGTGAGATTTACTTTGTATTTTATGATGATTGAAAAAAATAGTATTTAGTGTAAAATTTAGTTAAAGGAGAGTGAGTCATCAATAAATTTAGAGTGAAAGTAAAAAGTGATAGAAGTGTCGAAATTTTAATTATTATTATAATTATCTAAATTAAAATTTGGATCGTCACTGTATTAAAACTCTAATTTTAAGTTTCTATAGTTACGAGATATTTTTGTTTATAAATATTATTTTTGATTTATTCTATTAATAAATTATAAAAAGAGTTAATTTTATTAAATTATTAAAAAATAATTATTTTAAAAAAATTTTCAAGAAGAGACTAAGAAACAATAAAGGTAATGTTGATTTGCCCGGAGCTTTAGAACGCGAAACAATTCTATACACCAGCAAAGAATGTTGAGTGCAAATTTTTCTTTAATTAAAAAATAAAAAAAATTAAATGAAATTTGAGGATGATATTAATTAACAAAATAATAAGACAAGTGAGGGGAGCAACCCAAATATCTTTTCTTTTAAATGTAATTAATATTAGCCGCAAAAAAATAAAAATAAAAAATAAAAAATAAGAAATAGAAACACAAACAAAAATATCGGGATTTGAATTAAACAAATATAAATACATCATCGAAAAACAGGAAATTCTACGCTCGTCCAATCAGCGACGACTCTCGTCAATCAGTCGATCAAATCTCGTTGATCATCTCAACGGTCGAGATCTTCCGATCACAGTTGTAAATTTTACGGATTTATTTTACCAAAACTACACACCAAAGCAGAATATTTCATTTCCGTTCTCTCCAATGGCGTTCTCTGCAGTTTCCGCGCGTTGTCCCTCTTTCCTTCGCGTTCCCAATCTTTCACCGTCGATTTCTGTACCTCGTAACTCGATTTCCTTCCCCTTTTCGAAATCGAATTTCAGCCGTCGGAAATTGATCTCAGTTCGATCATCCTCAATTCCAGGTACCCGTCTTTTTCTCACTTTCTATTTTAGTAATTAGCTGCCTAATTAAGCTTGAATTCGATTTTGTTTAATATTTCATATAAATTTTCGTAAAATTTTAGTTAGTAATTGCCTAATTATGGTAAATAACAAAATAATTGGTAGTCGATTTTTTTTGTTTTTGAATTTTCATGAATAATTGGAAGTTAAATTAGTTCCTTTTTTTATTATTTTAATCAATACAGTGTTATTGTCGAATATATTAATCAATTTTGTGTTACAGCAACGGCGCCGGCGGCGGAGGAGTTGAAGCCAGCGATTTTAGTGACGGAAAATGCGTTGAATCATTTGAAGAAGATGAGGTCTGAGCGCAGCGAGGATTTGTGCTTAAGAATCGGAGTGAGACAGGGTGGATGCTCCGGAATGTCGTACACGATGGAGTTTGAGAACATAGCAAATAAGAGACCGGATGATTCCGTCATCGAATACGATGGATTTGTAATTGGTATGTGATTGTTTTCTTGTTTGTTAGTAATTTCTGGTGGATTTTCTTTAGTTTGTAAGTAATTGTAGGTGGTCATTATTTTTGCCTGTTTTGCGTAATTAAGAAGAAACGGGCACTTCTTGAATCTCAGAAATAGTATTAGGTGCTTCCTTGGGTATTTCTGAAAGTTTTTCTGGGAAAAATACTTAGTCTAAAGCTACTCTTATGTGCACACTTTGATGATTCAATTGTAATTACATTGTTGACAATACGTTCAAAAGCATATTTTTGCCAACATTGTAGTGTTGGCTAATTATACAAAAGTGTTTCTTGGGGTTTAATAGGTATTTCTGCTTCTTGTTTAAGAAGGATACGAGATACTTTAGGGAAAGCTGTATTGAATATGTTTGTCTATCTGAGTAACAATGTTTTGCAAAATCATTATTGCGTACAACATTGTCTATGCAAAAACTTAGATCTAGTTGCATACTAAGAGATTTTAAATTGAGACAAAGTTAACTAAGAAATGATGTGATTTACTGCTGCAGAAGCTTTTAGATCAGCTAGTTGAGAGGGATGATTGGAAATTGTACTGTGAGAAGTGATTAATATTGAACACACACAAGTGAAATTGGAAGTAGCATCAACAGCTGAGCAGGAGTGCACAAATTTGGAATTATCTTTATTAAGAAAAGGTTAGGTACGTTTTGGGTGCGGGATTTCTAATAAATGGAAATTGAACATATTTTAGATAAATGTGGAATGGCTTCTTTGTGGTTCAAAATGGTAAGAAAACAGACTGTCTTGTGGTCAAATTAAAAACATTGATTTGGATAAACTGATATGAGAAATTACTTCTGCCAACAGTAGTGGAGAATTTACTAAGAAGCTCCCTTTTTATTAATAGCTGTGAAATTGTAAATGATGCATTACAAGCCCGAGTCTGGATTTTAAGAATTTTGTTACAAGAAAGCCTGTGTTCTGCTTATTGTTATAATGCTTCTATTATGAATTTCAAGCAGCTATTATATCATTGTATTTTGATTGCTTGCTGCCATGCATTAGTTCATAGGTGGCTGTGTTTATGATTCTTGTGCTCCCTGCCTTTTTACTTGCTCACGTGAACTGTTGTTGAACTATCCCGTGATGAATATACGTTGTGTCAGTTATAAATGTAGCTCTTCTTGGGAGAGATTGATCTTGGTTATTGTTAGGGTTATATTATAGAATTATATGACCATATTTGAAAGAAAAGAGGGATAAGATTTCAACGGATTGTGGGACAAACAACAATTCTTTGCTTCCCTTTGGGTTTTATTCTCTTGAGGATTTTGAAACATTTCTGTTTGTCATCAATCTTGACAGGAAAGGGGTCTTGGATTAGTTTTGTCGCTCAGGGCCCATTGCCTTCTTATTTTCTCATTTGGTGTACTATTTAGGATCTAAATAATATCTTATATTACACGTCTGTGTGATGCTTTCTCTATTGTCTATATAATGTTTTTACTTTCATCTCTCCAATGTAGTTGCTCAAGGTATTCATAATTTGCTGCTTCATTTGTCACAGTTTGTGATCCGAAGAGCCTACTTTTTTTGTTTGGTATGCAATTGGATTACAGCGATGCTCTTATTGGTGGAGGATTCTCTTTCAAGAACCCAAATGCTACGCAAACATGTGGTTGTGGTAAATCCTTTGCAGCAGAGATGTGATGTCATAGTGTTTATACAAAGACAATTGAAGTACTCAACATATCAATATCATAGTGTGTGTAAAAAGAAAACTCTGATATTAATAGTTACAATTACTTAGATTTCGATATTTCTACCTTTGCAAGTTTCCATGAGCTGCTATAGCCAACAGCTTCCCATACTTACTGTCTTCAAGTGTTTCTATGGGACTTCCTGGCATGTCATCTATGAGACTATCCAAGAGAATATGTCATGCATACATTCACTTTAAAATTAACTAATCATGACACTGATTTGGATAAATATAGGAACACTGTGGTAACCTAGTCTATCTCTATGCAGGGTATTTTCTGACACTATTTCTGAAAATTTTTATTACTGAAATCATCTCTCATATTATTCTTTTCTTCTTTACAAGAAAATGAACAACTGGAAGAGAGAGTTTGGAATCAATTAATTTTCAAAAGCATCACGCAACAAAATGTAAGGTAGAGTTGGAACTTCCTTTTCTCCACTTATCCTTGCTGGGATCCGAGGGGCCCATAAAATCCTCGATGATTTTCTCAGGCAAAAACAGATTCGATTCTGAACTTGAAAATGAATAGTAACGAACATTCGCTCATGGGAAAAAGTTATTTTTACCCAATAGTTTTAGCTTATTCTTTCAAGGTTAGGTAAAAGGACAGCAGTATAATCTTCTGATATCATTTCAGTTCTTGTCTGAAATGCCAACCAGCGAAAAAACTGGCTAAGTGGCAGAAAAGAAAAATTATTGAAGCAAAAATAGTACTTAAAGAACATTTAAGCCATTAATGAACAATGGTGGACAGAAATCCTCATGCCCACGCTAATTTAAAATTATAATAAGAAACCATACTTAACTTTTGCATTGATGTCCTCTTACTGCTTCTACAAAGCTACCGCGGATAATTCTTTCTAAGATCTGTATGACTGTATATTTTTGCGGCTTTCATCTTGCTTGACGCTAATGCCGATCTTTGAATTATTGCTTTCTTGTTCGTCAAGATACCTCTTTGCTGTCTAATGTTGCATCAATTCTGCTCTTGTAATTTTTGGTTCACTGGCTTGTGTTGTGTGTACCTTTCATCTGTGTTGAAACTTGCTTGCCTAACAAAATCCTTCTGTTTCTCCTCCCAGAACGATGAACCTGCTTTCTCGGTGCTGTTGCTCATAGCTTTCTTTATCTGTCTTTCGACATTTCTTTCTTGCTTGGGAACAACCTCCTGCTGCTGTTCTATTGTATGCACAACACTGCTACTGTTCATCCTCACCGGGCTGTTTTCTGTATACTTGTTATCATCTTTGTTGAAGCTTGCTGCCCTAACAAAATCTTTCTGTTTCTCTTTCCATGACGGTAAGCTAGTTTGCTCAGAGCTGCTCATACTTCTCTTAGTTGTCTTCGGAGAGCTGGATTCTGTGTAATTATTATCTTTGTTGAAGCTCACTTGCCTAACAAAATCCTTCTGTTTCTCCTTCCGCACCGGGATACCTGCTGGCTCAGCAGTGCTAATAATTTTCTTTTTCTGGCTTTCACCTCCTTCTTCCTGCTCTTCTAAATGTCCAGAGCTTCTGTTGATTATCTTAGCGGAGTTAGTATATATATGCTTGCCGTCTTTGTTGATATCTTCTTTCTTTAAATCCCTTGCTTGCTCTTTTGACAAATATAGCTGACTTGCACTGGCTTGTTCTTCACTTCTGCTGGTTTTTGTTGAAGGTTCCAATCTCTTGTCTCCAAGGCTTTCATCAAAGTTTTCTTCTTTCAATATAGTCCTCTGTTCAACCCGGCTAACAGTTTCACGTTCAAACTCTCCATTTCTCTTTCCTTGCTTGATTTCAGAGGCTTTTCCATTGCTGCTGTTCATCAATTTCAGGTTTGAGTTATCCATCCCAGTTGTATAGGTGTTTTCTTGTTTGAAACCACCATTTTGCTGTCTATCTGGCACTGGCATGATTGCACTCGTAGATTTTGATTCACTGTTATTCGACTTGGGAATTTGTGATTTCCGCCGTCTGGAACAGATCCGACTAAGGCAACCAGTTTTCTGACCACCATCTGTTTTACTGTATACTGTTTGCTGGCCATTGACGCGATGAGCGCAACCACTCATAATTTTGTGTATGGTATGTTTCTACACAACCACAGCTGCACTTAACAAAGAATTTTCCTTTTGTTTTACAATTTTATGGCATAAATTAAATTATTCTCCAGAAAAGGTTATCAGAAAGAATTTTGTTGGAACTCATCCATAACAGTATGTTACTGGCTTTAAGCATTGGAAAGTTTGTTCCAAGATTCTTCAATTAAGATAATTCTTTCCTTTCAAAAAGATCCTCACAATTTTCAGTCGAATTCAGATAAGCCAAGCAAGAAAGACAACCATATGAAAGAATAAATGCCATTCCATTATCAAAACTATTAATTTCTTAAATTTGACGGCAAAAGCACCGGAGAATTGTTTACTAATCCTTTTGAGTGCTTTGCTGATGCATGATGTATGCTGTGATTCGCTGACACTGGCGTGGAGAATCTAAAAATTTCTCTCTTACATGATTCAGCAAACAAGATGTGATTCTCCGGAAAGAATTGATGCAGCAAAAAGTTGTCGCCAAGTTCTTAAGATGTGATTTGATCGGGCTTTTAAGTTTTAACCATTATTAGAACAGCATACAGTAGTGGATGAAAATCATAATGCATTGTCAGAACATTATTCGTGAGACAGGAAAAAGGCAGAACTGCAGGTTGATTTACTTGGAAGAAAAAGGAAATTTAAGTCTTGAATAGGTTAGTCAGCTGAATGAGAACCTTGCCAAGACAGTGCTTATAGTAAAAGGAGATGAAATTATTTTGAAAACTCGTTTAAGGAGAAAATTGTTGGACTAAACCAGCTGAGAATAAAGTATTGAATGAAATTGCAACTTAAAATTCACACTGAAAGAGAAAGAAAGCATTCTTTTGCAGATCTTTCATTCTTGTCATCTTGCTTGATAGAGCATTCTTTTGTTGATCTTTCATTTATGTCATCTTCCTTGACAGCTCTCTTTTGCTGCTTTTTTGATGCAAGTCCATTGCAGGTGTTGTCTGTACATTTTTATCATCTTTGTTTTCATGATTTCTTGCTGGACAACATCCTTTTGTTTCTCATTCCAAAATGATATATCTGCTTGCTCAGAACCGCTGATAGGTTTCTTTGCATAGCTTTAGTTGGGTTTTTTTTTTCTTCCCATTCAGAACTCCTTTTCGCTCATCTTCTAATACATATCCAGAGTTTCTGTTGGTTACCTTTGCAGCAGGTCTTCCATAGCTTGTTTCTTCCTTAAAATCACTATTTTGTTGCTCTTTCGACAATCATTGCCATGCTTCAGTCCTGCTTGCAGTTTTCTTTGGAGGGTCAATCTTCTGTTGTTGTTCTCTCGACAATATCTGATCTGCTTCAGTAGGGCTAACAATTTTCCTTGGAAGTTCAACCTTTTGTTGTTCTTTCACACGAGGGTTAGCTTTTTTTGGTTCACTCGACAACAGATTACTTCAGGATTGCCAAAAGTTTTCGTTGGAATTGATTCTCTTGACAACATCTGATTTGCTTCTGTACTGCAAACATTTTTCTCCGGATGATTCACAATCTCATCCCTAAGACCTACGTCACTGTTTTGTTTGTCTTTCGACCTGCTAAAAAATTCCATTTCGGGTTCCATCTTCTTCTCTGTAACTCTTCCATTGTGCCTTTCATCTTGCTCGACAAATTTCACCAAATCTTTCCCATTGCTGCTCTTAACAATCGTTTTCGAGCTAGAGTTTTCCATGATATTGTCCACCATTTTTGAATGTGTTTCCACCGCTTTGCTGTTTGTCTGACAGAGTCATTCTCTCATTACTTGGTTGGAACTTGATTATCCTTGACAAGGACAAATGTTGTTGGCGTACTAAAAGCCAAACCCTAACTTTTCCAAGTTTAGTGGATAGTGATCACACAAATTTCCTTAAACTTACTGTCCAACTCTTTACCTCTTGAGTTGGTTTGTGTTTTCTTATCCCTAAACTCGTTTTCTTACTCAATGGCACACATGACCATGTTAAAAAAATAAAATAATTTTTAAATCTTTTATCAACTCTTCTTGGTTGAAAGAAATAATTTTTAATCTTAACCTAAACTTAAAAAATTTTAAAATAACTCTTAAAAAATAATTAAAATACAAAAAAAAATGTAAAATTATTAATGAATTGTTATTGATTGAATAAATTATTGGATGATTTATATACATAATATATAACAACGTATTTATAACGATGGCAATTTCTTAAAATTTTTATTTGAGTTTAAGTTAATTTTTTAATTATTTATAAATGAAAAATTTTTTTTATGTAAATTACAATTTATTAGCTTGCTAGTAATCTTTAACTTGTTTAAATTTTTTTACGGCGCTAGAATCTTGCTTGGTGTGGGGTTTCTTTGGCGGTGAGGCCAAGGGCTTGAGGCCGCAGTTGGGCCTTTTGTTGGCCTGCTCGCTGGCTAATGTTGTCCTTGGCGTGCAAGGATTTCTCGCGGCTGTTGTGATTTCTTGTTGGTGCTGGTTGTTTGGCGCTGGCGAATTCTTGTTGATGGCGTGGGCGCTAAGCATGCTTTAACACGCGCTGTCGGACGTGCTATGTGGTGTCTCGCTCGCACTGTCAAGCGTGCTGTGCGATGTCTCGTGCATGCTGGTTAGCTTGCTGTTCGCTTGCGCTGTAGCGCTCGATCTTGTGAGTGCTGGCATATAAGGCATGAATAGCTTGCTGCGTGCTTGTGCGCACTGCTTGTGTGCTGGGGTGCGTGATGGCTTGCATTGCTTACTGCACGCTTGTGTGTGCTACGAGGCCTTGGCACACTGAACCTCTCCGAGTTGATTGTGTTTCTCCGCACATGCTTACCTCCGCTGCTGCATGGGCCTCTTGTGCTTGTCGTTGCTGCTTGCAATACCTTGTTGTCTCTCGTGTTCCTTCTATTTTTTAAGGTACTCGACAAATATCTTTTAAAAAAATTGATTTATAATCTTAATTTTTTTTTCTATGCCATTGTCTTTCTTCTTATTGGCAACGGTGGCCATTTCCTGATTGTATGTAATCATTTAATTAAAATATTTAATACTAATTTTTTTAAATTAATATTAACTAATTATTTAATATCTTTTAATCAATAATATATTAGATAATCAAAATTTATCCTAAAATATACAATCAATGAAGTGACATTCATTGTGTATATAGTTAAAAATATAATAAATAATTTTAAAAATTATTATTTAATAAATAAATAATATCTTATTATTACGTGTATATTTTCAAAATACACTTTTGGATTATTTAACATTATTATTATTATTATTATATTTTTGGTAGTTGAAATGGAGTGTAATTTAAAATAATGTGACATAAAAGCTAAATATTTATTATTTTTAAACAATCTTACATCAAATTGAAAATTACAAATTTTATTATATTATTTATAAATAATAACTTAATAAATAAATACGTGTGTATAATAAAAGTGTCACACTTTCTCAACTACATTAACATAAACATCAAATCAAAACCGTCAATTTCGAATACACATAATCCAATCCAACGGTCCACATCAACTGCAAACCAACCCCTGGAAAACACCAAATCACTCGCAGCAGTGTTCGGACGAGTCCTCAAAAACCAAAAACCAGAACAAAAACGAACCCTAAACCAAACAGAAGGCCTCGACGACGACGAAGAAGAAAAAATCTGAGGTCCGATCATGGCGTTCGCTTCTCGACTCTTATCGAAATCCAAACAGGTAACAGCACTTTCTCGCCATTCCAGATCGGAACTAGAATATCTCAAGCCCCATACAAGTTTTCTTTATCTTATCTCAAATTTCGAATTTTTTTATTGCCCATTGTCGATTTCCTTTGCTTTTTTTATGTTTGTACTGAAAGAGAACTTAATGCTTCTTCTAAGTCAACTATTGCCGCGTTCGGTTTATCGGATCTGGAAAGAGAGTATTTTTCTAATTTTGTAATTATTTTTATCATTTTTAAGTTTTTCTGGTGGATTTACTGAATTTTTGAAGCGAATAAATAATTATTCAAATAGAATTAATATAATTTATTTGAATTTGTTGCAGTTGTGTGTCAGTTCAGTGATACTGCAGCAGCAGCAGCATGCTGTTCCGGTCCGTTTCTTTGCCAAGGAAGCGGCTCCTCAAGCGCTTAAGGGAGATGGTTAGTGAATTTGTAGTTATCTCATTCTCTGCATGCAAATGCCCTTGTTTTTTGTTTTGGTTCATTGTGTTTGTCATGTTATTTTTCATATTTGATCGATGTGAAGTGCATTTCATTATATATATGTGTGATCAAACTGTTTCGGTTCTTGAATTTAGTGGACAAAATGCTACTGAAGATAAATTGTGATATTGTTTTATGAGTTGCCTGTCATCTAGTAGAAGAGAAAGTTCTGATGATGAGGTTGTCAAAATTTCAATTTTATTTGATGTCCTTATCTATGGGTTTAATGTAAGTTCTTGGATTTTTTTTAATTTCCACTGAAATGTTTGACTGAACCCATTGCATTTTTTGTTGCTGTTAGATGCATTTTGATGCTTCTATAGTTCTATGAATCTTTGGTAATTTACTGGTATTTACTTTGTTTGTGCTGAAAAGAGATGTTGAAGAACATCTTTTTGGAGGTTAAGAAGAAATTTGAGACAGCCTTGGGGGTACTCCGGAAGGAGAAAATCACCATTGACCCAGATGATCCTGCTGCCATTTCTCAATATGCTAATGTCATGAAGACAGTCAGGGCGAAGTAAGTTTTTTTTTTTCTTCTTCTTCCCCAACTGTCATTTCTTTCCATGATTGTTATATTTC
Organism: Khaya senegalensis; assembly: GCA_032402905.1. Lineage (NCBI taxonomy): Eukaryota > Viridiplantae > Streptophyta > Magnoliopsida > Sapindales > Meliaceae > Khaya > Khaya senegalensis. The sequence continues at coordinate 7,618,466 of CP135536.1, forward strand.
TTTCACATGCATGTAAGTTATAGTGAAAAGTTTTAAGATAATTATATTTTATTTATCTTTTTGTGGTTTTCATGATGTTGCTACCATTCATATAACTATCACTTCCTTATCATAAGCATCAGACAGTATTATTCTTGCATAAACTTTACTACTAATTTCTTTTCTTTGACATATTAGATTAGGATAATGCGTGCACAAAAACATCTCTGCCTTTCTGAGACTGTGCGGTTTCTGCTACTGTATCACTGACAAAAAAGTAGCCATTGGTGAATGTTGAAATCAAGAGTTGACCTGCATTCCTGTCAACTGCATTCTACAGTGTGTATTAATGATGAATCTACCTATCTGCAGGGCAGACTTGTTCTCAGAATCCCAAAGGATTCAGTATACCATCGAAACACGGACAGCAGGAATTCCAGATGCTCGAACATATTTGTTGACGCTTAAGGAAATACGGGAGAAGTACTTTTTTTTGTCTGATGATTACTTGCCTTTAATTGTTTAGATATAACTAATGTCACAGTTGGAGCTTTGTGCTTGTCTTGTGTATTTATTGTGACTGCCCTTTTTTACTAAAACTTACAGAATGTAGTCAAACTTTTCTGCCCATACTTTTATTTTTCCCTCAAAAGTTGATGGTTAAGAAATGGTTAAATTCTCTTTTAGCATGGGATTGTCTGTTGAATAATGAAACCATCTGAGCAGCTCACCACATGTGTTCTTGTGGATCCTGAAAAGTTCCAAACTACCATTTAATTCCTCTTGTTGTTAAATATGTGACCTCTTTTCTTTTCCCTTTTTCTTTGTTTTGCAGGAGAGGTCTCATCGACGAGCTTGGTGCTGAGGCTATGATGATGGATGCATTGGAGAAAGTTGAAAATGAAATTAAAAAGCCTCTTATGAGGAATGATAAGAAGGGAATGGCTCTTCTGATTGCCGAGTTTGATAAGATTAATAAGAAGTAAGCATAATTACAACAAGAATAACTTCTTTTCTTTTGCCGTATAATTTGTGTTTGTGTGTTGTGGTGAGCTTGTTGCTAGTAAACCTATAGTTTAATTTGTCTTCCATGTAACATCGCTCCACTTTGCGGGATCCAAATCAACTGGCTAAGGATTTTGAACTTTGTTTGGCATTAAGGTGGTTCCTGTTTGAAGCTCATACGAGCTTTTACTTGACTGATAGTGGGTTCCCATATATTCGTGTATGTGATGCTGCTTGTATTCCTATTTTAAGTTACTTAAGGTCAAAGCCATGACGGCGGGAGTACCTTTGGCTAATTCTTTGTCGTACCAGGCTTGGAATTCGGAAGGAGGATCTGCCAAAGTATGAAGAACAATTGGAACTGAAAATTGCCAAAGCACAATTGGAGGAACTGAAGAAGGATGCTCTTGAGGCTATGGAAACTCAAAAGAAGAGGTATGTTATTTGTGCCTTGCTGAACATCTGCTGTCATAATTTGGTTCAGCTTAGAACTTCCCTTTAGATTAGTTCATTTCTCTACGCTACTGTTTCTTAGGGTGTGTGGCCCATAGACAGGCAGTAAATAATTTTTGGATTAGCTTAGAGCTTTCCTGTAGTTTAGTTTTGGTTTATTTTTTCTTGCAGTTGGTTAGTTATGAACTGGGTAGAAACTTGTGTAAATCAATGATTTTTTATCTGTTTCAATTGCATGTTTTTGTATGACACCCAGGAAGCAAAATTAGGATGTCATGTTGATTACATTGAATTATTATAGATTTTTAAAAAATTCTGTTCACTAAAATTTGACATTAGAGTTGGAAGGGTGGGTGTTAATAAATTTTTAAATTTGATTGAAATATTTCCACGCCTTTTATGTTTTAGATACATGTTTAAGTTTTTATCATACATAAATAAATAAGACTGTCTCGGAACTGATAATTGTCTTCCTTATTTTCAGGGAGGAATTCAAGGACGAGCAAATGGTGGATGTGAAGTCTTTGGACATCCGAAACTTCCTCTAAATTTCAACAAATTGTTTTTTTAACGGTTTGATTTGAGCTTCAAATTGTTGTCGCAACATAATGGAAATCAACAACCTAGAATATGAGAATACTTTTATTGCTTCCTTTTTAAGAATAAAGGACCATGAGAGAACTGGAAATCTGTTGTCACTTTTTGTGCTATGAAATCGCTTCCAGCACTTTTCTTTCTTCCTGTGTTATGAGCCAGTTTAATGTAATCTAATAGCTCTTTTATGGATCTCTGAACTGTTATTTCCTACCCGCTTTCCCCGAATTGACCCGAAAGTACATGTTGCCTCCTTATTCATAATGGAATATGATGGTTTGCTTGCCTCTTGGTGTTTCTAATAAAAGGATTACTCGAGTTTAATGTTTTTGGTTAGTATTCAGCCGGATGGTATTGGAATTTCATGAATTGTGTACATTGTGCGCGCTACTCGGTATGTCGATTTCTAGTTTCAAATCTAGCATAAATAAAGCCTATTCAAAAGTGCATAATCCTTAATCTTTCCTATACCCCAGCCCTCTGGTCGTAAAGTTATAGTAATTCCGGGCAAAATCCTTTCTCATCTGCTTAATTTTGATAACTCGGGAATACAAATGTGTTCTAAACTATTCTGTTCTGGCATTGGCCGCAGTCAGCTGTTAGGCTTAATTTCATTCTCAATATTAGAATTTTTAGAAATGTTTTGTATGAAAGTAATTAGTGGAATTGTTATTTAAAAGTCTAGTTTTTGATTTCAGAAACCAAATTTGAAAAAAGAATTTTGTAAAATATTGAAGACACTTGTTTGGTGTTTTTCTTTGCACATCCGTCAGACTCACATTTTTATTATTATTTCAATCACCAACATATTTTCTGCCAAACTATTTCGCTTTTACATTTTCAAATTGCTGTCTTCAGTCCACATGGTAGGAATGTTTTCAAATCTAAGAATGTTGTATGTAGAAACACATTATCTTTTGAAAAATGAGTTTAGAAACAAAATTTGAAGCACAAATCCACATAAACCCTAAAATATTTGTCAATCTCTAATAGCGAGGCCACTCAATCATCAGATTTGTTATCCCATCCATCGCTGATTAAGCAAATGATGCCTATTACCCAATTTCACAAAATTTTTGCAATGAGGAGTGAATTATGTTAAATTAATACTCATGTAAATATCGAAAGAAAATGAGGGAAACAAAAAAGGATTTTCTTTCAATCCTAGATGCAGAAACAAGCATAATCTTTGTGGCCTTTTGCATTCTCAAAATTGCTCGTAACCTTATTTGACAAGTTCAAAAATAAAACAATAATAATAACCAACTAATTCAATCTTTTGAGTGTTTATACTAAAGACTTATGCTTTTTATTTGACTTAGATCCATGTTGATCTTTACCTCTCTTTTTTCCGCTTTCATTACTCCCTTTCTGCTTTTCAGACTTGTCACCTTTACTTTTGCCTGATTGCACGCTAATAACACCGCCTGAGGGTATCTTTCCGCCACCATTTTGTAAAGCCTTCTCAAAATCAGCATCTTTGTCGGTAATGGCATACTGTTGAAGGGACTCGAGATTTAGCAGACTGTCCATCTTGGTTTTCATTCCCTCCTACAGATGATGGTGTCTATTCAGTAGTGGTTTTGGCACAGAACTTAAAAAGAGAACAAAAGAAACAAGGAAAGAAATGAAAATGAAGGCCAGGTAAGGAGATCACCTCAACTNAAATGAAAATGAAGGCCAGGTAAGGAGATCACCTCAACTTGTTTTGCAGCATCATTGAGATCCTCATCTAACGAAATACTGTGAGGTACCAATGCTCTCTGAAAGCAAGTTTTACCAGTCTCAGTAAGCACCAAATCGTTATTTATAAAAATTATTAACTGAAAAGGCAAAAAAACAATCATGCTTCCTTCTAAATAGAAGGGGGCAGGAAGCATTAGTATGGGAGAATTCTATCCTAGATAATGACACGACTAAAGAACACTAATGACATGACTAAATAATAATTGCACCCGATTCAAAGATCAGGTAGTCACTGAGTTTCGCCATTAAACCCTTTGACATGCCCACTAGTTGAGTCTAAAAGTCCAAATTGCAAAACCCTTTAACGCAGAGATGTGTTTTGCTAACTGAAGCGTGAAAACCCGGAGAAAGTACGTGGTGAGACAACTTTGAGATGATTAGATATGTGTTTCTAATAACAGTCATAAATCTATTTTAGAACCACAGGTAACAAAGGCAGTTTCTCAACTTACTTCTGTCAGTCTAGGTGGAGCTGAATTAATCTCCTCAGAAGAAATTTTGCACAAATAGTTGCATAACTTTGTCATAAGCTTCCTGAACTGTACAAGTATCCAGCTGCTTTCCAGCTTCATTTGTTCCTGTAATACGAGTTAATTAAGAATCACTCAGATCTCTAGACATTTGATACATATAAATGGAAATAAGACAAACAGCAGGACTATAATGAAGGGCATAACTACCTATAAGTTGCTAAAGAAGATTTGAAAACAAATAAAAATGTAAAACGATGGATGCACCAGTTGTATGCATGTGCAAAATTATTTGAAGGAAAATGTGACAAGCAAACCTGAATGCCAGAGATGTCTTGTCCGAGCATGCCCATGTAATGCAATATAGCAGCCTGGACATCTGACAGTGTAACTGGAAGCTTCTCTTGAAAATATAGGTGTGCCAGTCTTGGAACAAGGTCTATGATCTGGAAAAAAAAAAAAAAGTAGAATAAGGAACATAAAGAAATGATCAAGAACTGGAAACATTAACGCCAAACACTTTTAAACAAAGGCCTTTCTGCCGAACCTAAATAGCATTGGCATTACTTATTGCAAATTTCAACTTTTGTAATTGATTGACATCAGGCTGTAAATTAACACGACTTCTTGCAAGATCTTGAATCTGTTGTTTATAACAACATGAGGGGAAATATGCCTTAAGTCCTCTAAGCATTAGTGCCATACAACCTGAAGTATGCCTCTTGAAAACATTTTCAGGAAAACCATAACCAAAGGTTGAGAAAGATTTTGGAATGGTTCATTTCATAAATTAAAAGCAGATGCCATTTTAACTGATCATGTGTCAACATGAGGTGTATCCTTGATTATGACCAAACCCCAAGATAAGTACATGGTCTTTGCTACCATATTCATCATCTTAGACATATTCATCATCTTAGAAATCTTACCGCATAATGGTCAATAAGACCGTTGGTATAATCTTTCAACCGCAAGATATCATTCGCTGAAAAAACACCAGTAAATGACTTCAAATATGTATCTGTGTTGTCCTGTGCTGTGCCCAGTTCCGTAAAGTTGATCTTAGGGTCCAAAATACTGAAAGATTAAGCTTAGAATGAGAATATTTTACAATTGAAAACCAATTTGAAGAGGGTAAGATATAATCCTGACCTCATAATAAGCTTGTAGTCCATTCTCTGAAACTTCTGTTGCATGAGCAGCCAAAAGAATCTTTGTTTGAAATCTAGGGACAATCAACAAAATATCCAGTTAGGAACTAAGAAAACTGAACAAAAAACATAAAGGGAAAAACCCATTTTTGTCAAAGTGGATTCACCTCGGTAAAATGGTCCAAAGAAGCCCCATTCATCAGATTCATTGACTTTGATATCTTCACTATGTAACGGTTTCAGGACCATACAAGTATGTTCACCAGTCACCGCATTCTTATAAGGAGAAGGGGAAAAAAAAAAAAAGAAATCAAGTTCCACAATAAATCTCGAAAGCAAGTTGCACCATAGAGCAAGTAAAAGATAGAGAGATAAGAGAGAAAAGATAAAAGGAGGATCATAACTGCATTCTGGGAAATGTAGAATGGAGCAAATTTATGTTTACTCCAAAAGCGGAAAAGGTCCAAGGTAAGCCCGAAGGAGACACCAATGTAATTAAGCTTCTCAGGCCGCCGTTCACGAAGATGTACTAGCAAAGGAGGAAGATCTGTCCTAGGTTTTACATTTTCTTTGAGCAACAAAACCTGCAAGCAGAGTGTTTACAAGGTTGGAGCACTCAGATATTATAAGGACGATTTCACCACCATAAATACCAAAAGGAAGATGCTATTGCACTTGTTCACAACAAAAACACACGGTAAAAAATGGACACTATCTAGGCAACAGATGTAAAGATACTTCTTTAGCGCACAAAAAAATAGGGGGTAGAATCTTGATGCAGAACTTGAAAAATTTATGACAAGCATATCGTGCATTCTCAACCATACAAGTCTGGTAGAAAAATTTTGTGCAACAAACAAATTTGGGTATGCAAGAGTTTGAGCCAAAAACCAACTCTGATAGTTTCAATCAATAAATGTTAAAAAGTGTTTGAAGACAATTCTTTGAGTGAACCTTTTCTGCAGCTTCTGTAACTCTAACTTCTGGAGTATCCATAGCATCTTCGACATCAATTTCGGAAATAGGAGTCAACTGTCCTTCATAATACCTGCAGACAATCTAACCCGTTCAGATTATCTGCAACACCTTAGGCATCCTACTGCAAGTTCAGTTATCTCTCCAGGAGAGCAAAAAATAAAATAAAACTAAAAATGGGTGTACCTTGTTAAGAGTTCCACGGCAGCAGAGCCATATCCGAGCTGCAAAGGTCCAATATTAGATAGCTAAATAAGAATAAATAAAGAAATCTAAAGGCTTTGTATAAAATAGAAATTTACCCTCATTGCACGAGGATGGGTGGCAATGCGTACAATACGAGCACCTGAAAGACTTGGAAAAACTGTATCCCTGAATTGCTCAGAGAATTTCCATGGTATCTGGTCTCCAAAGGGTTGGTGGCCCTCACTTAAACTTTTAAGCACAGATCTACGAGAAATCTGCCCTTCAAGACAGACCTGTAAAAGTATATAAATATATAAACTTATTCATACATATAAAAATCTTCCAGAACCTGTCCCACCATAATTTATTTATGAAAAATGAAATGCAGAACTTCTTTTGACAAGTTCATTAAACAAGTTCTAACAATACATTAATAAGTATCAAAGACAGCCACTCTCAATTTAAACATAAGTATAAAGTTCAGATGAGTTGCAAATTATCTAAATTCGAAAGAAATGTTGCTACCCCGCAACATTGAAAGTATTAAAGTTGGCAATATTGTGCCACACTGCACCAGGCAACAATATGTAAATTATCCAACTGATAACACAGTCTTCTCTTTTCGTTTTCTTCCCCCTTCTTGTTATTTAGTGAAGCCAATATTTCTTAAAAGCATGCTATTATTTGGCTCAGAGGACCATTGAACACTACAGAGGAATTTTTAGCAAAGGTTTTGTTTTGCACATACGAGTTGCAAACCTGGATAACACACAGGATATCAGGAAGTTGATTTTTTGACTCATCAACAGGACCTGCATATAGGCAGTTAGGATACATAAGTATATCTGCTTCGAAGGGTAAAGAAAAAGCTCAAAAGGACAACCAATATACCAAGTAACACAAACAAATGGTGAGCTGGAGCATCAGCCATTAATTGCAGATCATTTGGAGAATTTTTGTAATGAGAAGAAACATATAGTGCCATCGTCCGCTGCAAACAATAGGGACATATAAGCACTGAGTTTATGTTAAGACAAAATTAAATTAATAAACATCAAATTATAACATAATCACCTGCAAAAATAACTCACTATCTTTATGGTAGGAAAAAAGTGTATCCCGATTAACATAGTAAAGATCACATTCACTTGGAGGAGGTAACCTAAATTCCAAATGAGAGGACAATAAACATAATGAAAATGCTTTCTGGAGTGAGAGAATCAATAAAAGGTGGTTTCAACTTAAGATAGATCATCAACAATTTAATCCAAACCTGCTGATATTGGGTATGGAATTTGTAACATCTAGGCAAAGCAAAGCGTTAAGCCATGACTCTATTGGATCACCAGGAGAATATCTAATAGATTCACTAAGTTCTATCTTTTTGAAAAGACGACCTGCATTGACGCACAACTTATAACTCAATATATTGAAAACAAAAATGAAAAAGAGTGTAACATATGAATGCATGTTGGCCAACAATACCCTAGCAGAAAAGGATCAATTGATGATTATTAGGTGGTTTCTTGTAAGCCTATCCACAGGCTGCAGTCAATATGTTTTGACAAGAAACAAAAGATATTTTATAAACAAAATTAAAAATATCAGATTGTTAAGTAGTACATCACAATAATCATACAACGTAGTATATAATGATTGTAAACTAACTACAAACGTGCTACAAACCAGATTAATACATTACAAAATAGAAAGAGAATAAAATTAGGTAACAAAGATCATTCCTCATATTTAGGATGCAGGTTTGAAGTCTTTGCAGAGTTTACAACATCAAGAGAAACTTTCTTGCAGGCTATTTTTTTTTTTTTTAAAAAAAAAGATCATATATAAAAAATAACAATTTGACAAAAGGAAATCCATTTTGTCTATTTGGTGTGAAATGGGCAAAGAGGGGATAATTTGGTTAAAATGAACAACCACTATGATTCCAATGACATAATGGATAAATGCAATCACATGTTTAAAGGGATTTCTATACAACAATCACTATGACACATCAGAACTGCTATCATGACACTCAAATGGCATCTTTAACAGGCCTATATGCATAAAATTAATTCAAAGAGCTAATAAAGCCAACTAAAGCTCAAATATACCATGAACAGAACCCTCAACACCGTTAGCAAGGTTATGGCTTTGCTCTTCCAATTGGTGGATAAGTTTCAATGACAATGATCGGCCAGTTCCTTCATAGCTTTCAG
>CP135536.1:7627743-7658667 GCA_032402905.1 Khaya senegalensis
TTGTTGCCGTTGCTGTTGTTATTGCCATTGTTGTTGCCGTTGTTGGTATTGCCGTTGTTAGTATTGCCGTTGTTATTGTTGCCATTGCTGTTGCTATTGCCACCATTACTGGTGCCGCCGTTGTTGCTATTGCCATTATTACTGTTGGCATCGTTGTTGTTACCATTGCCGTTGTTATTGCCACTATTGCTGTTGCCGTTGTTATTGCCGTTCCCATTGCTATTGCCGTTGTTATTGCCACCATTACTGTTGCCGTTGTCGTTGCCATTGCTATTGTTGTCGCCGTTATCAGTACCATCATCAGCGGCGATCGTTAATATAAAAAAATTGAAGGCAAGAAGGAAGAAAACGAAGAAGAACGCGGCTCGAGTCATCGTGTTGAGCCGGTTCGAGTAAGCTCCACGATGCTGCTGAATGTTGGAAGAAAACAAGCTTTTATTAAACTCTGTAAGGATAATTTGTTAATCACGTTACCGTGTTTGGAGTTTTTGATGGTTAATTAAGAAGATATTGCAAGGCAGAGCGGGAATTTAGCGAAGATTTTTGCTTTTTATAGAATTTAATTAATTTGTTAATTTAATTTTTTTTTGGCCAAAATTGTTCATTTGTTGTCTTTCTCCAAATAAAAATTTCTAAATTTAGGAATCTTTAACAAGGATTTAATTTTGGGTTATGAAATTTACCCCATTATTCGTGCAATAATTTTTAATATTTTTTTAATTTAACTAACCACTTATATATCCAATACTTTTTTTTTTTATATATTATTATGTCAACTTATTTTATATTTTTAATTATTTATTTTTATATTTTCTTATGATAAGGGTAATTTTGGCAGTTCAATAAAAATATGAACTTGCTTGTTACATATGAATAAATTATGTACATATTTATGAAACATTAAATTACAGGGATCTGTATGTTATTATCCTATTCTTTCCTCAACCCTGAAATTGGGGCTACATAGCAATCTATTGAAGCATTGTCAATCACGAATGGGCCGGCTCACAATTTGATCCTGCTCATTACTGATCGGCTCACATTTCTTTCCAAAGCAAAACGAGCGCCTTCTTCCAACTGGCTCATTCCACAGAGCTTCCTAAAACCATTCTCCGCACGACACCGGTACTGTGTAACTTCACCCGTTACTCAACTTTCTTCCTTTTCACACTTCAGCTCATTATTATTTTCTGAAGTTATTTAAATTTAAGCTTTTCTGCAACCAAAGAAAATTAATGTCTATTGGTTACTGTATGCTTATTATTATTATTTTTAAATTTTTCTTTATTAATTCTTTGTTAATTCAGTTAGTTTTGCAATTGAATTGTCAGTTACTGAACCCTAAATGGCTCCGTTAACGCTATCCGTTGATGCAAAAACCTCTTCAGGTAACCATTTTTTTTTGTTTAATTTACAGAATGTGTTTATGGATTTTAATTTAATTAATTTTATTTGCATGTGTTATTGTTCTGCGGTATGAGAAATTTTATTTGAATGATAAGTTTACTGATTAATCTGTTAGTTTTATTATTATTTTCATTTTAATATTTTAGTAGAAAGATAAATTTATGTTTCGTTTCATATTTAATTTATTTTTATAGAGATGAAATAGTTAAGCTTCCAGATATGTTGACTTGAATGCAGTTATTGCTATGTTTCTGAACTACATGATTGAAATTGTTCAACTTGAGCTACCCGTCAGTTTGATTGGGGAGAATGTTGTGTCAAAGCCAAGCATTGAATTTTGCTTTGCGTTGGTATAGGTTTACAGTCGTAGGCTGTAAAAATTGAAGCTGTGAAATGTTTGAAGCGTTTCAAATTAGGCTGCTTTATGTGAAGGGTATAGAAAAATTTACTTTATGTAATCTCAGTACTTAAAACTTTACTTTAGGGCTACCTTGTTCTTGTGGCCGTGACATGAGGCTGTTTCTAGTTTTTTATTGCCAACTTGTCTACATCTTTGTGAATGTTTTCCTTTTTAATACAGTTTCTCCTTTTTCTCTATAATCAACAATAGAGAAAAATTGTTTGTATGGTACTGTTTATTCTTTGAACAGGTTATATGTTTCTGCAGATGTATCCAATGGGAAAATGCAAAACTTTCGGCAGGAAACAAGAAAGTCTTTTGCATCTGTTAGCATGGGAGAAGAAAAACCGTTTGATTTCTTTCGTGTTTTATTTGGTATGTGCTGTTTAGTTTTCAATTTTCTGTGATAAAAGTTGATTACCTTTAAAGCTGGATGGATGGAAAGTGGTATTTGAATTTTAGTTTGTGGTTGACCACAGAAGGTAGCTCAAAACATGTGAAAACATGTTCATGGACATTAGTTGGATTGGTGCTTAATCCTGCATAAGAAAATAGCGTAACCAACCTTACATTTATCAACACTTAACTTATATATTATAAAAAGTATTTGTCCATAATTGCTGTCTGCTAAATGCAAAAGATTAGCACTTGGAAGGAAGAAAAACCTTTATAATATTCTGTTTATTTTATCAATAAATTTTGGTATACAATATGTGTAGTGTTAAAAATTCATGGAACAAAATAAGAAAAAATAAGATCTAGCAGTTTTCTTTTTGTTCCTTAAATGTTATTCTGAATTTGTTAATACAAATGCTACACTGTTGCTGATATGGTCAACTGGCCAAGTTTGTCATATGTAGTTTTCATTTATTCTTATTAGTCAGGCTGATTTTGCAGATGGCTCTATAGCAGGAGGCACAGCTGGTGTTGTTGTTGAAACAGCTTTATACCCTATTGATACTATAAAGACACGGCTGCAGGTCGGTTAATATGCAGTTGGAGTGCTATTACGTTTGGGCAGGACTTATTGCCATATAAATGGATGTAGCTTGATAACAAATGCCTATTCTGTGTTAACTACTATTATATCTTTTCTTTTGCTTTAAACTGATATACACTTTATTCTTTATTACACATGTGAAGTGGACAGTTTCCTCTTGAAAGGGTGAATCGGATTCTTGATTACTCATTAACTGACAAGCTTGTTTCTGAAACTTACTATTCTCTTATCTATTTTATAGGCTGCTCGTGGGGGAGGGAAAATAGATTTCAGGGGCCTTTACTCTGGATTGGCTGGAAATCTTGCCGGTGTCTTACCGTAAGTACCTTTGAATGCATAACTTTCATGTTTATTCCAGGAGTCATGCATGATCTCATTGCTTTTATGCTAATTATAGGATCCTTTTTTGTCTTATACATATAGAAACTGGCCTTGAACTATTATTCAAAACAAATGTTTGGTTGTAAATCATTTAGATTGTGCCTTTTTCTCTCCTTTATTTTGATATATCTGTTTTTGAAGTTTCATTATTGTATATGTGTTGGTGATTTGAGCTCTTACTCATTGGGTTGGTTAACTCTCATTTCCTTTTGTGTACAGGGCTTCTGCTTTATTTGTCGGTGTCTATGAACCTACAAAACAGAAACTGTTGAAGTTATTTCCTGAAAATCTTAGTGCTGTTGCTCATCTGGTAAGAAGAATCTTTAATTCTGTCTATCTTGTTTTGGGTATATGATTGATTGTTGCTCTGAAAATAAGCTTCTACATTTGAAAGTTTATGCATGAAGGCTTGTTGTAACATGAATATTATTTTGTTCCTTTGAGCAAGGTGTTAGACTGACATGTTTGTTGAAGTCCAAACTATATTATAGATGCAGAAATTTGTGTGTTGTCTTCAGAATTTCCCTACAGGATAAAAGTCTGCCACATTGACATTTGTTTTTCACTCCTTAGTTCTATAATTGTCATCTTTTATCCAATGGGATTAAAAGTCCTCTACATTGAATATTTTTTCCCCTCAGTTCTGTAACCTTCATCTTTATGTTATATCAGCCACCCAAAATATCTTGAAACATTCCATATTGTTCTGAATGATTTGGTTCAATGGTTACCTGAAATCTGTTTGGCTTAAATTTACACTTCTTTCTCAACTGTCAGTATTTGCCCCTTTTATGAATATCCTTTTTCTTGCAATACAAATGTTGAATTTTTGTGCAGACGGCAGGTGCCATAGGAGGAGTTGCTGCTTCTCTGATCCGTGTTCCAACAGAGGTAGATTTGACTAACTATGCATTCTTATATTTATAACTGCCTTACTCACCATTTTTAAACTTTGTATTTTCAATTAACTTTTTCTCCTTAACAATCTTCAGGTTGTTAAGCAAAGAATGCAGACTGGGCAGTTTGCTTCAGCTCCTGATGCTGTCAGGCTTATTGTTTCTAAAGAAGGATTTAAGGGTCTCTATGCAGTATGCAATTTTTGCCTTCCACCTCTGTGTTGTCCCACATAGCAAATTTAAGCTTTAACCTTTCTTCTTAGTGTCATATTGAATTGTTCTTTTTATGAGGTCATACTGTTTTGTTCTTGTATCTGTGGCTTTTAATTCCTGACCTTATGTTATTGCATTTTGTTCATTATTTTCTATACCCGAGCGTAATCTTTGCGATTACAGGGCTATGGATCCTTTCTATTGCGGGATTTTCCCTTTGATGCAATTCAATTCTGCATCTATGAGCAGCTTCGGATAGGTTATAAAGCAGTGGTAAGCTCCCCGTACTGCATCATTTTATGTTTACAATTGCACCCGTTGAGAGAGAGTTTCTATCATTATGATCACTTATGAATGTTTCCGTTTCTTCATCTGGGAAACATGTTTTCTTTTTCATGTGTAGCAATTTGGTTACAATTCCATGTGTCTAGGAACTATAAGTTGCTTTTGCGTAAAGCCCTAATCACATAATATTATAGGCAAAGCATTGGGATCATTTATTAGGGATTCAAGTGAGAATTACAACAAAATCTGGAAGGCTATATAAGAATGGCATTCTTGATGCAATTATTTGTTGAAACCAGGAAGGTTTGACTACATATTGGGCAATTTTGCATTTAGGTTGGCACATTCTTATTAAGTCCCAACTTAAAATTGGGCCAACCTAAAGGGTATTGGCTCTATTTGGGTTTCCCTGCAAGTATTTTGACATTTTTGCTTTCACTCTCTATGATTGACTTCCTTATTATATCTCAACTTAAAATTTGACGAAACTAATGGCTATCGGTTCAATTTTGGGTTTCCCTACAAGGTTTTTGACATCTTTGCTTTCACTTCTCTCTGACTGGCAGAATACTGGAGTACCTTTCTTTTTTTTATGTTTTTCTAACTTTTGACCCTCATTTTTCCTTTATTGGTAGGCACACAGAGATTTGAATGATCCTGAGAATGCTATGATTGGTGCTTTTGCTGGTAATGACAGTTTGTATTTATTCAAAGTTATTCTTGCGATGACTCCTTGGTAATGCAAAAGCAGTAAAAAAAAAAAAAAAGAGAATTTCATAGTGTGTTTGAAAAGTAGGATTTGAAATTCACAAAACTCATTCTTCAAAAATTAGCGTTGATTTCAAATGACTCAAAAGCATGTTGTACCTTTCCACAAAACAAGATTTAGAAAACAAATGAAACACTTCTACTTTTTCAAAAGAATAGTATTAGACAGGTTCCCATCAGTTTTCTTCTCAGTAAACTCCTCTTATAATACATTAACAGTCATGTTCTTGGATTTTGAATTCAATTTTAATATTCATTATAAAGATATTTTTAAAAAATAACTGTTAAAAGTGCATACTAAATATTAATTGATGTGAAATATATCAATAGATTCAAAAACAAGAAGTATCATAGACTACCAATTTAATGTGTACAATAGATTTTTCTGCAAAATGTCTGATATGTTTTAATCACTCTTTCTAGGGGCATTAACTGGGGCTATAACTACTCCCCTTGATGTGATTAAGACAAGGTTAATGGTTCAGGTATGGTCAATCTATTTTCTTCCATTCTTCTCTGTATTAGCTGTGTAGCATACTCTAACTGGATCTGGTAGAACTATGGCAGTTCCTCTGGTTCATCATTCATATTTCATCTTCCTCCAAGAAGCCCTTCTTGAGGAGCACCCGTTGAGTTGCAGATTGAAATTCACCTTGTGTAATTCCTCTGCAGGGATCAGCAAACCAGTACAGAGGAATATTCGATTGCGTTCAAACTATTGTTAGAGAAGAAGGACCTCCTGCTCTTCTGAAGGTACTGAGTTTTCCATGTTTCCATCTTCTCCTCACCGGTACCCTATCAGTAGAATATTTAGTAATTCGATGCTCAATAGTTAAGAGTATGTTTAAGTTTGCAGATAGACATCCACACTAGAAACTAGCTAAAATTTTGCATCCTCAACATGCTTTGATTCTTCTGTTCCTCTTTGCTCCAGGGCATCGGGCCAAGAGTACTGTGGATAGGCA
The DNA here is from genome assembly GCA_032402905.1 of Khaya senegalensis. Taxonomy (NCBI): domain Eukaryota; kingdom Viridiplantae; phylum Streptophyta; class Magnoliopsida; order Sapindales; family Meliaceae; genus Khaya; species Khaya senegalensis. The sequence continues at coordinate 7,634,059 of CP135536.1, forward strand.
TTGGTGGTTCAATATTCTTTGGTGTCCTGGAAAGAACAAAGCGGATGCTTGCTCAGAGACAGTCCCCACAAGATCAAAATTCAAAGCAGGATTAAACTTTAAGTCCCATGACATTTCTGCTATTTTTTTCATTTCTCCCTAGTTCCTTAAAATCTGAAACTATGTATGATTCCTGCTGCCGACCTGCAGTCTTGACATCTGCTTAGCTTCCTGTGCGGCTGAAAGATAACTGTTGGAAACAAGATTAGATCAGAGTTCAATATTCTCGGTTAGGACATTATGGTAAGATGGAAATTTTATTAGGTATCAATTGACATTTTATACAGAACTCCCTGTATTGAAGGGCTGTTGGTTCAATCAAATAAATTAGATCCCTCCCCAATTTTCTTATATTGAAGGTATCCTTTTAACAAATTTAGGACATAAGTTTTGTTATTGTTTTAATCATTCGAGAGACAATATATTTGTTTGTCAAGTTAGGACTCATTCTCTCAATAAGTTAATTGCAGAAAACGAAAAAATGAAAATAAAAAATTGAGACCGTACTTATGGTTGTGGTTTGTTTAAAACAATACATACCTATATACATACATGTACGTACGTGCGAGCATATATATGTGTAACATCTTAGCACATTACATCATTTATACTCGGCAACTCCCTACTCTTTCATTGCAATTTTTAAGTAAATACCATAACAATACATTATTTGTAGACATTCGTAGATGGTACATTTACCAACAGCCTAACCGTTTCTTATTTAAAAGTTAATGATTTTATTATGTGAAGCGTAGGCACCAATACCAACGAACATTTACTGATGACTTAAACCATTTTCATTTAACAGTTAATAATTCGCAAATTTACAAATTAAAAGTCATACACCTCAAAACAAAATAAACTTTAAATTAGCCAAATGCAAAGTCCAGAAAAGCAGTCCTTAATCAAAGTCCTTACATGAAGCAAACTAACTAAAATTAAATCTCTGTATAGAAGAATTGATATGTACACATTGTACATATCTTACAAAATTAACACTACAACTCACTAAATATTTCATTCAATGCAAGGAAATTATTACTTTGCCTTGACTTCTCATCCGGAAAATAAATAAATAAATCTTCAAAAAAAAAAAAAATTAAAGAACCAAACCAATTTACAAAACTTGTGGTAAGCATCAACTAATTAAAACCTAATCTGAACAAATTGTTCAAAAACACCAGAGTTTTCTGCCTTCAGCTGGGTGTTCAACTTCATTGAAGTACAAGAAGAAATTAATCTTCAGTACACCACAAGTAATTCTGTCAACTGTACTTATTTTCACTTATATTTTGTTGCTAATTCTTCAAAAAAGATAACAAGAATTTAATTTCACCTCGTCTTTGTATCACCATTTGCATCACACTGTTGAAAAAAGATATAAGAGGATATTGGAAGCATATTCTTAACAGTAGCATCGCATCGTGATTACATCAGTGGTTCCTCGGTACAAGAAGTCCTGCATTCTCAGGAGCCCGATCTAATGCCTTCAAGCATCCATCGATGATGTCAATAAACCTGGTTGCCACAGTAGCCAGCTGTAACTGCAAGCTCAGATCCTGAATTCTCTTCAACAGGCATCTGAAAGACCTACCCAAATATTTAGCCCATTCCACTGGCAGTCCACCCCCAGTAAGCCAAATTGAGAATTGGGATTGATCCCCTCTGGCTGCCACCTCAGCCCTATAGAATTTTGCCAGTTCCCCAAGCATAGAAGGTTGGAGAGGAAGTACAACAACATATTCAACCACGAATTCTTCTGTCAGTTCTGGATTCAGCATTTGACTCCAGAGCATGAGCGCCCACTCACTTGGCTGGTTAAGATCGTATGCTTCTGCAACAATTAAAGCCTCCTGAAAACCAGATTGCTCAACAAGTGCTCTCCTGGCATTGGTTTCAGATAGGTTGAACCACTTAGAATCTGGCATTCAAATTTGAAGGGAGACAAGGGAAGCTTGAGCACAAGCTTTGTGTGTTTTATTGCCAGTGTCAATAGAAGAGTGAACTTCAGCAGCTTCAATAAAATAGTGCATGGAATATAGGAGGTGTTCATTGTGATCCTTGTCAGCATGATAAAACCATTGCTGGCAGGACAACTGTGCTCGTGACTCTAAAAGGGCAGCGGTTTCTTGGTTCACATCAAAGTGGTTATAGACCTGTAAAGAAGAAAAACATAAGGAGGACAGGACAAAACAACCAATGCATGGATAAGAAATGGGTAAAAAAAAAAAGAAATAAGGAAGAAAGAAAGGGCATATCTAGGCGAGGCTACACAACAAGGCAAGACATTTGATCGTTCATAGGATGTTTCAGCAAAGATTTGATACCAGATATATCTAACATGATAAATAAAGACCTAGTGTTGTCTGAAATTATTTCAAACAGCCTATTAACTTTGGTTTTTCCCAGAACCTCTGTCTCAGACAAATAAAGATGCCATATACTAGAAACCTATATGCTCAAGATGCTACAAAACCTATACGCTTGAAGACCTAGATAATATGCTTATACCCATACAATGGCTCAGTAGTGCCGAAGATGCTGCAGTATCTAACTTTGCTCTATATGATGTATATAGATAAAGTTAAGAAATAAAGTTATCCAAACATAGAACCATTGTGGAATATACAAACCGTGGCAAATGCATCAACATCATTGGGGTTAAACTGCTTCAATGATGTGAGAACAGCCATTCAGAATCCTCTGACAGCCTCAGTAGTGCCTGTATTCTTGTCTGCAGCAGCATAATACTTCTGAATTAATTTCAGCTGGCCATTTTCTATAAGAATTCCAAGAACAAAATTAACCGCATGGAAGTTTCCAACTCCAGTTATCAAGCAAGCCAAACATGGGAAGTTGCCTTCAGACACGCAAGTTTCAACCCTGGCTGCAGCAAGGGATACAAGAACATCAACTACATCAAGGCAAGCCGATGACTTGAAAAAGTGGTGGGGCAGAATGAGAAGCTCAATCTGCAAACAAAATTTATAACCAAAAGCTTTTGCATGTCAAGAACAAGATGATAATGATCCAAGGAAAAACATATGCTGCTAAGACTCTTGTATTGATAATCATCTTCATCACAACTGGTTGTAATTCAGATTTGTTTTAAAGATGAAACTCTCAGAAAACTAAGGCAGTTTCAATTATTTAAAATCATACAAGGGTTATAGGATAACATGAAAATCAAATTTTTGGTAATAAAAACCATACCTCACTCACATGTGGTATTTCCTGTACAGTGTTTACCAAGCACATAAGTGCATGGCCAATTTCTGGTTCATCAGGACAAAGCTCTGCCCACTTCAAGATGTCTGAAAATCTCCACAAAAGAGGAGCTGGTCCTTCCTCCTGAGAATCCATATAACCCCCACAGTGTGAGGCCAATAAAAACTGGAGAACACGGAAGTTGTTTAATCCAAGTTTATTTTGTATTACCACAGATTGGGGAACTGCGTTTGCACACATTGTATCATAGACTAAAAGTCACAATATTCTGGTCACAGACTTTGGGTGTGGATTGAATCCAATCTGAACTGCTAGGCATGTGTAGCCTGGCCCACATTGTAAGTTCTTATTGCAAATTCCATAAGTCTAGAGTCTTAGGTTTAGCATTTTAATGAAAATGAATTTGCATAGCACACCTTTAAAAAAGATTCAGCAAGAATTTGTGCAATACTAGCAGCCGGCAAAGAGTGAGTTTGCACAAGGAGGTGTGCTTCTTCAAATGGTTCTTGTGCTTTAAGAGAAAGAAGCTGTAGCAATTCAACTGGATGCTTGACAAATGCCTCCAAAAATCGAAGACCCAAGACATTTGCAGCTTTTACAACTGCTATAATTCTCTTACAAAGTCCACGCCCACAACCTTCAGTGAAAGAGTTGCTAAATTCTCCAAAACCTATATTTGCATACTCAAGTATTAGAATCCTTCGAAGAACCAAAACAATAGAATATGCCGTCAGAAGTGTAAGAACAATAGAAACTAGAGGGTCACCACTTGACCATCAGAAAGGTCCCTTTATCTGATTTTCAATATTGAAAACCTAGCATACTTGGAATACAGAAAAAGTCAGGGTGAGTCAAAGAAAGAAACTAAGAGTGATTTGGACAATAACCTGTAATGGATTGATCAAACATTGTTCGGTCAGTATGTTGTATGACTGAATGACTGAAAGCATTTCCTCATCAAGGACTGATATTGATACTTCAGCACTAGGTGTTGAGGTAGCTGCAGGCTTCAAAGCAGCATCCAAAAAATGAATTCAGACAGTGTGTGAGCTGGAGACATCTTATGTTGGAGTTGCTTGGCAGCTGATATTTATCCAAACTCCAATAGAGAAAGATCAACCCTTTCCAACTCAGCAGGTCCAACCCTTTCCTCCCACTTTGGAAATGACACTATGGTTGGGTTTTCATCTTGCAACAGTGTATCATTCCTAGAGTTGAGAGGGCCACAACTGTCTTCAGGATCGGTGCTCTTATCTACAGAGTCCACTAGTTGACATCTTGATGGCGCATAACCTGTGGCCCTCCATTTTGTTTTTGTAATTCCCCCTGCAGTGGTTGAAGAGCTGGCATCCAACAATTGGCTCTTGAAATGTGACTGGTTATTTACCCTTGCATCATGTTTTTCTACAATTCTGTTCTTCATTGTATTAATGATTATCCATTTTGGTTATTAATTAGCAGTCCAATCAACAATATTTGAAGTATTTTCCTCGCTGGAACTGGTTAAACTAAAGTCTCCTTCATTTTTCACCTTAGCTTCTGATTTCACTGCTAAGAGCCACACTCTAGTCTCAATTTCTCGCAAAAGATGCAATAAATGAACCCTGATAAAATCATCATCAAAGTCAGAAAAGATGGTCATAAATGATGACACATAACAGCAACAGTATGCGTCTTAAGATCACTTACAGATTGCACTGCATTATCATCCCAATTAACCATTGAAGTGAAAGCAACAACAATTCATGAAGCTCTCTAGTCGGAAGATCTTTCTCCAGTGTTTCCGCACATCTAAGGAAAAATAATCCAGCCTGCAAACCATGTGACAGAGGATCCTTTAAACACTTAAGCAAGTAAGTAACCAGAATTCTGATTCATGTTTGCAAGGGTTGCTTATGCAGCCAAACATACCTGTAAAGGAGGGAAGGAATATCGGATAAAAAGTGTCTGGCACTGTCCCCATAAAGAAACTGTCTCTTCAGGGAAGGAATTAGTAGGCAAATCCTTCTTCAGATCCGGAACTGTCTCCTGGCTGTTCTCCTTAACCAATACAGAGTTTAAGTGAGCAGGGACTTCCAGATGTGGTAAATTGCTATCAAAAATTGTAAACAAAACAATATTTGCAGAGCTAGGAATGATGTCTGCTCTGGAAACCTTGTCCAAAATTTGCCATCTGATTTGATAGTCTCAGCTCTGGTGAGAAAGGACCTCAACCATCTCTTCCAACCAACATCTTTGAATGACTCATTATCCCCAGCATCTTTGTGCAAACTATGTGAAATTTCTCTATTTCCACCGCTCATATACTCATCCTCAACATGTCCAGGGGCCACACAAGATAAACTAGAAGGCTCCTCTACCTCCATTTTATGTACTAATGTAGAAGAAGGTCCCCACTCCACCCACCTCTCTTGCCCACCAAAATTATCCTGCATAAAGGGTCTGGTCGTTGAACCGGTATTCTTGGGACTATGAAAAACATGGACTGTCATATGTTGGTTGCCGGACACAAAAAGAAGCTCTCTAAATGAGTTATCGTTGTGCTGATTATAGGTATCCCCACAAGCACCCCAAGCCAGTGAGTTCACATCGCAAACAGAAGGGTAATTATTAGATCTTGAAAAATTGCATTCAAGAAAAACCATTATCAAAATCCATTACTGATCCAGAAGTGCATAGGGTATTGTCCTTTGAATCTGACCTACTTAGAGCAGATGAACATGGATCTAGAAGACTTTCATCACAACAGTTTTCCACAATGCGGCAATCTACAGAGTCCCCTTCAAACCAGTTAAGGGGAAAAAAAATAGCCAAATCTAGACAGCTAACACAAATGAAACAACAGTAACACAACCAAATGAGGTAAGATATACATGCACAGATACCACAGCCAACACAGATATTATCAAATATTGACAATCTGGGAGAGAAAAAGATGAGTTAAAAATATTCACCTGTAATTAGAGGAAACAATAAAGCCTCACACTGATACAAGAGCAATAATAATAGCTCTCTTGTTGGAGATATAAAGGCTTCACGAAACTCTGACAAACTGAACTGGAACTGAGAGGGGCCGCATTTGCGCAACTGCAGTGTTGCAGGACCCTCATCCCCAACAGAGCAATCCATTTTGATCCTACAGAGAACAAAGGAACCAAAACCGTAAAATATGAGAACAATAAGATAGCATGGCCAGCATCAAGTTTATTAAATCATTAAAGATAGGGGGAAGAGAGAATAAAAAGCCTAAACTATGGGATTAGGAATATCTATAAAGATATGCATCGGGGATTAGATTTATTGGGAAAAGTCAAAACCACTTTATTGTGTATGAAAGAAATATTAATCAATAAAAATATGAAGTGAGTAGATAAAGACAGAAACAAATAATTAAACACTTCACTACTTGAGAGACCATTTATAGAAATAGTTAAAATGTTTAATGAAACTCAATTTAATTACAGTTAAATATATGAATTCTGCCATTACAAATACTTCTCACACTTCTAAGTTCAATTGCTTTTGGAACTAATCAAAAAAAATTTTAAAATTTCCTGTTCCAACCAAGATTTGTTATATTAGCTTTGATTGTTTAAGGGGCACAAATCTTATTCTATCTCATTGGCCAACATTGTTCTCACACTATTAATTCCTAAATGAATGTCAATAATGATCGTTAGAAAACAATAATTGATTGAATTTTTATTTCCTATTGGTTCCACATATATTGGAATCCTATTAATTCAATTATTGCCTTTTCTTTAAACATGCGTACTGACCTATGAATTAATCCAATTCATTATGATCCATTAAAGTCAATGGAATCAGATTCTTTGATGTCAAAGTCCAACAAAAAGTTAAGAATTCGAAAGCCCCCACAGGCTGAGTCTCTAACCTTCCAAAACAGACGGTGAAACAAAACGACTGGGTGTGTTTGTTTTCATCTCCAAAACCCGTTTTCTGTTTTTCAAATCCCAAAACAAATAAGGAAAAAGCGTATTTTACTCTTTTCATAATTTTCAGTTTCCAAAAACTAGTCATAAACTCCAAAATGACAACTAGCATTTTATGTTTGAAAAACAAGATTTGAAAATAGCAAAAGATAGTTCGATTAGTTCTCTAAAAACTCTTGCAAATGCAAATATCATACGCATTTTCACTGTTGTCATCGTGTAAGGCTGTTTTTCAACAACACATTTCTAATATAAAAAAATTCAAATTCAATTTCCCATTTTGAATTTACAAAACAATTTTCCAAAAACAACTCGAAGCAGTCGCTTAACTCCCATTTTCCGTTGTGACAAACTTACATAACTATAACAATCAAAAGAAGTCTCAGATTATCCATTCTCTCGCTAGCACTAAATGATAATCAATTGCCCTCACAATTATTAACTATACATAACCTAATGTAATTTTCCCTCACGTTCTAAGCAACCAAACAGAGAATTTACCAAAACACAGCCAGCAGCTAGTCATGAACTATACACCTACATGCAACTAAAGAACTAGTAAGAGCTAAAAGAACAGTTCGAAAACGATACAGAAAATAATAAAAATGATTGTTATCAAATTCCAACTACATCATCTCACAACCAATACCCAGCTTAGAAAATTGAAACGACAAACAACATAATGCAAAACGAAAGAAGAAAGATAAATGAGATTGAAACTTCAAAATAAAAAAAGAAAAACCTGAAGCCTAATCAGTTCACAAAAAGAAAAAAAAAAAGAAATTCCATTTCAATTTCAAAAATCAGGAAATGCGAGAGAGGATTCAAGAAGCAAACCTGATGCCTTAAAACGTATTGTCCTTTTAATGAAGCAAAGCCATCTCTGCAAACCACAAAAGCTTCTTTCACCGTTCGTCTCTCTGAATTTTGAAAAACAAAAAAAATTGTCTTTGCTTAGGGATTTTGCTTCTCTTATTTTTTATTCGCTGAATTTCGTTTTAAAAATTTTTCCACGAAGATTCTCTGCAGTGGGTGAAATTCAAAATCATCGATTTTTCGAGCGAGAACACGTTGTTTTTTACGATTCGAAGCTGCGTTGTCGGCATTTCACATTTTAACCCGCGCTCTGCATGAATTCTAGTGAGGTATAATAACATCCGGGTCCCTAATATATTGTATTATTACCGAATGAGGATATCGTTTTCATTTATAACAAATAGATATCTTATACAATGACATAAATACCCTTTAGCTTTGGGTTTAATAATTTTAAATATAAATTAGAAAAACAAGATAAATAGCAAAATTACAACTCTTTTAATAATTTTTTCAAGTTAAAATTTTTATTTCTTAAAATAATTATTAAATAAATCAAGTTTAAGTTCGTCTCTTTTAATATAAACACAAATACAAAATAATATGATAATTTAATTTTTTTTATCCCTATTTAAAGTTCAATATTGCAAGGGTGATTTGGTAAATTTGTTAGGTCATGAACTTATTTGATACAAAATTACAAACGATGTACTTATCTGTGAAAACAAGAAAAGATAGGCAACCGAATGTAATTATCCCAATTCCACGGAGATGGTTCTCTGCGTTTGGGACTTGTTGTGATCATTGAATTGTCTGACTTTGAGATCTGAACCTTAGATCTCAGCCGTCCAATATTCTTGGCAGGCGGGGAAGTGGGCGGTTGGCTTTTATCCAATCATTTGCAAAGGGAATATTATGAACAAGGTCCAATAGTTTCTTCCAATATTATTATATCATTGAAGTCCACGAGTTTGTTGAGGGAATATAATATTAATGAAGTCTAAAATAGTGCATAATTTATCTATTTATAACAAATAGGTCCTTGATTTTTACCAAGAAAAATAAAATTAATCTTATTATATTGCATTCTGACTATCACATTCACAGTATTCATAACATAAAAAATATCTCAATCATTAAATTAAAACAACTTGGTAAACCCAATTGTCCAAAACCATAAAGAAAATGCGATAATGGCATATATTTATTCAGTGGTAGGTGATATGCATGCGTCAACGACGTAGTAATATTCACACACAAGTGCTGCCGAGAAGCAGCAACAGCCGTGCAGCAGGAGGTGAAAATGGCTTGTTGCAGAGCTCTGGTTGCTGTGTTTTATCTTCTCTTATGCGGCGGATTGTGTGCTGTAAGCGGCGATGATAGCAGTTTGCGGCCTTGTGAATTCCCTGCAATTTACAACTTTGGCGACTCCAATTCCGACACCGGCAGCTATTCAGCTGTAATTATGCCAATACCACCCCCAAATGCAGATGGCAAAGAATGCGACGGTCGCCTCATCATAGACTTCATAGGTAGCAAATATCTCTGCAAATTTAACGGTAGTTTGTGTAGATACTGTCATGGTATTAGCCGGAGATCCAAAGCCAATTGGGTGTCTGCCAGGAATTTATGTACCTAATTGGATAAATTTTGCCGGGATCATCAAATTTCATTCATTTTGAGCAAGTGTGGATTAACTTATTGTTCTATGCATGCAGCTGAGCATCTAAAATTGCCACACTTGAGTGCATATATGAATTCACTAGGAGCAAATTTTCGACATGGTGCAAGTTTTTCTGTAGCAGGATCAAGCATTAGAAGGCAGAATGTCACATTATTTGAGAATGGAGTAAGTGCTTTCTCTCTTGATGTGCAGCTTGTCCAATTCAATGGATTCAAACAGCACAGCAAATTACTTTACCATAAAGGTAGGTTCATCTTACAAATTCTCAATTTTTCCTTCTAATTTTCAGCTTTTGAGTTCATCTTATGCACCTTCGGTTTTGATTTTTTTTTTTTTTTTGCAGCCAAGGCTGCTTTAGATAGAGACAAATTGCCAAGACAGGAAGAATTTGCAAAAGCTCTTTACATATTTGATATCGGACAAATTGATGTTTTTCTTGGAATAGGAACGATGAGTTTGGATCAATTTCGTGCATCAATTGCAGATATTATTGACCCATTAGCTTCAGCCGTTCAAGTAAGTAGCATTAATTAAGGTCACGATTTGAATTATCATATCATATTCTTTTTTAAATTGTCATTTTCAGAACATATATGAAGGAGGAGGGAGGGCATTCTGGATACACAATACAGGGCCAATTGGTTGCTTGCCTATATTTGTGTTAAGCAATCGCAATCAATCATCAGAATATTTCGATGAACATGGTTGTCTCAAGGCTCGAAACGACATGGCGGTGGTGTTCAACATGCAGCTTAAAGAAAGAGTGATTAAACTCAGAGCAGAGCTTCCTGATGCTGCAATAACATACGTGGATATCTATGCTGCAAAATATGAATTGATCACCAATGCCAAGAAATTAGGTAATTATTCTGTTTCTTAACAATAATTGCCATTTTTACTTCTTTGTTTATATATATTAAGTTAGTGTTTGATTCCAAAGTTTAAACTAACAGACAATGACACAATCAAAAATATTAAATTTTATAACATACGTGCTACGTGAAACTAAACATGGATAAAAGAAGCCCACATTCACTTCTCTACGTAAATTTGTTAAATTTGTTAAATGATTGTTTAATTCAAAAGTTTAAATTACAGAATAATAATTCAAACAATACTGTTAAATTCTAATATTTTTTAAAAAAAATTAATCTAATTTTTAAGTAATTTTATATTTATAATTCAAATAAAAAGTGACTTATATTTGAAACTAAATTTTATTATAATAACTATTTTATTTTTATATTTTTTATATTTTTTATCAAAATATTATATATTTTATCGAGATTTTAACGAATTTTATTGAGATTATATTAATATCGAAAAAAATTAAGAGAAATTTTTTATAAAAAAAACAAAAAAACACAAGATAAAATGGTTATCATATTAAATATTTAGTTCTAAATATAAAATATTATTTATTAAATTATAAATATAAAATAAATTAAAAAAAGGACCATTTTTGTAAAAAAAACCCAATTCCAATAGACCATTCTTCTTATATGTAAGACCAACACCAAACTAAACACAGATAGAAGATAAAGAGAAGTTTGATTTCACTTTTATGTATAATTTTATCGAGTTATAACTTTGACTCAAAAGTTGCTTGTTACTTTCTCCTTGAAAAATATGTCCATTAACATGTGCAATATCCTATCCTTATAAACTTTTATAATTCTTATTTTTACCCAACATAGAATTTGTGACATTCTCTCCCACCTAATTTCGCCCCCCACCTAATTTTGTCCCACTTTATCTCGAAACTTATAAATTCTTCGTGGATACTTTCATTATATGTGAACACTTGGCTAAGACATCAGAGTAAGAATGAGTTTAACTCTAATATTATCTATCACGGATAGAGCCATTACTTTCTTCCTAAAAAACATGTCCATTAAAGTATACAGTGCCTTATTCTTATAAACTTTTATAACTCCCCATTCTTATAATGTAAAATTTGTGACATGCTGCTTATGCTTCTTCTTCTTCTTTTGGAAAAGGACTCAAAAGCTTAAATTAGCAAGTAACATGAAGGACCGCTAGTCAACCTTACTTTGATACCCTATGTTAACTTGACGCTAAACCCAAAAGTTAGACAACACTATTTACATTGTTTTTTATGCAGGATATGCTGATCCGTTTAAGTTCTGTTGTGGGTCCTACAAGAACAATGTGTATGTGATGTGTGGAACGAAGGCAATCATCAACAACACTGAAGTATTCGGTGCTTCCTGTAAAGATCCTTCGAAGTTCATCAGTTGGGACGGTGGACACTATTCTGAAGCAGCGAATCAGTGGGTTACTAATCGTATAATTTACGGTGGTTCGTACGCGGACCCATCAATTCCAATCACTCAAGCATGTCATAGGCAAGTATAAAAGCATCAACATGCACTCTAGCATTTGGAGCTTCGATCTCAATCATGTCTGAACCAGAACCTGAAGCATGTTCACAGTTTTCCCTACTCTTAATCCTCAAGCTGAAGAAATTACAGCGTCGTGGACGGACACCGACGCTTCTATGTCATAACTTTTATAATCATAAATAAATGCAGTTAATTTTCATATTAATAAATGAGAAGATGTGTTCTACAAAATTTTTAGTCGCGGATTCAAGACTCATTATCACCCAGCCAAAGGTCCTTTATGACCAATTCCCACCTTAATTTGGAAATTTGTTCAAAAATTTAATGGTAAAATCTTATTTATATCCTTGAATGCTTTAGCAATCAGCAACATTTGATAATATTAAACATTAAACATACCCTGATTTATTATTTCGTCAAAATACAAACGTGTATTCACAGCAAACCAAGCCTGGACAACCAAATTACGAAACATACATGGCGTGCACCACCAGTTCAAGTTTCTTTAATCTTCCCAGATAATCTAATTAATAACACTAAGAAGAGAATCTCTTCTCTGATGAAACTTCATCCATCCCATTTTACTACGGGACAAGCAACTGCATATTTATTCAGTTTAACAAATTTCAAGCTTGCAAGGAATTATAACTTCGGGTTCGTTGAGTGCCAGAATATGGAACTTCAAACCATTCAATACAGACAAGATAACTAAAATCTTATGATATGAGTGCAAATTAGACTACAATTTAACAAAAGAAAATAAAAAATCTTATATAGGGTTTGACTCACACCTAGAGATAGGTTGTATCGGTTTTGAAATTCATTAAAAATGTCTTATGATATTTCATAAATCTCAATAAAATTTATCGAAAATATCTCAAGTTGAGTAAACAAGGGGACACAACTGTATTTATATTTCCAATTTGATGCACCAGCACGAATTTTAAAAGAAATGACTGAAGTTTACAATGAAGTATTGATAAACGTTATTAAAAGAACAATCATACACTATAAAGTTGAAATATATAATTTGTATCCAACTGAGGTAACAGATGACATGACACTGTAAAAATGTCATTATTAAATATCACCATGATAGACTATAATGTAAATAAATACCTGATATCTAATATATGTCACACTGAGATAATCATCCACCACATCAGTTACAGTATGTAGCATTTAGCGTAATGCATTTATCAAGAGAAAATCAGAAGTTATCGAGCATATATAATTCTAAGTGAATGCAATTGCAGTAGATAATGATTGCTACCATTGCTACCTTTTGAAGAACTGGACATCAGAACAAGAAGTAAAGCATGTGAACAAAGAGAATAACCCAAGAGTCAATACCGAAACAACACTAAATTGGATCAATCCACAGTAAAGGTGAAAGAGATAAAAGGATTATGCACTCAAGGAAGAACAAATAGCTCGGATTACCTAACAATAGTACTGAATTGCATAAGGATTGAATACATAAATCATTGCATACTGTTAAGAAACATATATATCATAAATCAGCATTAAGATGAGTTTTATTCCTAGCAACTCAAATTTCTCTCCTAGTATGAACTTTCATTAATGCGTGGACCAAATTTGGGATAAATAATCAATCTCGTTAAAGCATGGATCAAATTCATAATTAATAATCAATAAACCATATATAAGGGGGACACGTCTTAAGTACAGACAGTAGAGGCTACATGTTGCAACACTTCAAACTCGGAAAGTTCATTAAAAACAATCAGCAGTATCCCAAAGATGTGGTAATTTCATCCATCTAATGTCGATTTCTAAGCACAGCTCATATCTTCACTATATATGGAAAAGATCTTAATGGCAACAGCGTGATAATCAAATGAGAGAATCATGGAAGAGAAAAAAGGATAAAGCTATCAAACTACTACTAGAAAAGACAATAAAGCACATGCCCAATTATGCCAATTCAGCATAAAGAGAATTCAAAGCCAAGGAAATCACCAAATGTTAAATAAACCGAATGTTTTCACATCGAATTTCATAGCAATAACAAAGCAAGCAAACTGTACACAGACACAAATTAAATACTGAAACAATAGTACTAGCAACTTATTACCACCTAAACTATAGTTTCATTTCATACACCAAGCCACCATCCCTAACCGCTAATCTCCCACATTCTTGCCACCCCTCATCATATCTTTTCGATCTTATCTGCCTTCACAACAGGATTCGCCTTGGCAATAGCATCCTGCCCTGCACTCTTGTAATCAAACACGCAGTTATGCTTATCGGAATATCGATGCAACGAGCAGAATGTCTGCCCGCACCTACATTTAAACCCTGTTAAACCAATCCGCTTGCGGCAAAAGCTGCATCTGTTGGTTGGCCGCTTTTCGGGATTCACCGAAGTGGCCCCTTCATCAACAACTTGATTAACATTATCTTTGTTATCAGCAACAACATCCTCGAGTGGGTTGGCTTCAATTTGGTCGATTTTCGATTTGCTCTTGTTCTTTTCTTCTTCAACAGGGTTTTTTGATTGTTTCAGAAGATAATCTTTGTAACATTTTGAGCAGTAATCATTAGTGTTTGAACTTCCAAAAAACCCACAATTATTTGCACATAAAATTGGAGTGTTCTGTGTCTCAAGGCTAGCCTCTTCTAGCTTTCTCTTTTGTGATTCTTGCTCCATTTTTTTTTTTATACTTCAATTACCAACAAAAAAATGCCAAACTTTAATACCCAGAAAACAAAAGTACAAGATAAAACCTAAAACCCTAAAACATTGATCTGATCAGAGAGAATTTTTATCATAATTCAAGAGCTAAAAAGAACAAATAACACTGAAATTGAATTAAAAACGAAACGTAAACGATCAAAGGCAACATACACACAGAGAGAGATCAACGGCGATAGCAGATACTTAAATAAGAGGAAAATTTTGAGATGGGAATTACAGATCGAGAGAGTACGGACGTGAATCAACGGCCGAGATTTGCTGATGAGTGATCGAAGAAGCAGAGATTTGATGAGGGTTTGGTGAACGACAAACAGGAGTCGCGAAGGTGGAACAGAGAAAAAGAAGATAATTTTTATAAATTTTTTTTTATTTTTCTTTATTTTTTGTTTGTGTTTTTTGAAATTTATTTATATAGCTGAAAGAGTTTGGATCCTCTGTACTCAAGTCTACATAGATCTTTTGCTGTCAGTTTCACCTAACATGTTCGCCTCGGTGTCGTGAAGCTGTTCTGTCTCCATTCTATCTGACGTCGGCAACTTGCACAGTAAGAAACAGGCTAACAACATTTAGGTCCCTATTATTGTATTTTTACAATTAAGAACATAGTTCATTCATTTGTATCTTTTAAGTCCCTAACTCTTATTGAAACAATAAATTAAGGATAGTATAAAACCCAACGCTAAAGAAGATTACAGTAACTCAAAATGAATAAGAAATTCATATATACCATTAAGGATATAATTCATTTTTTTGTATCAAAAGAATCCTTAACCCTTATTGAAAGGACAAAAATATCTTTAGAGTATTGAATTTAAAATTGTTAACTGTCATAATGTAACAGTAATAACCTAAAGAGTATTAAGTTAATTTTAGAAAGAATTATGAATTTATTTTATATAAATAAATAAACTATGCCTTAATATATAAAAATATTAACAATGAGGGATTTATACATTATTATCCAATTTTGCTTTGACCGGTATTATTGAGTACAAGTGATACAGCTTAGAGTTAATTATTTTCCTTAACGGTAGAGTCCTATTTTGTAACGAAATCTTAATTTATTTTTCAATAAAGATTCTCTTTTAATTTTTTTATTTATTTTTAAAAAATTAATGGTATATAATTATAAAAAATTAAAAATTAAAATTTTATTTTAACGTAATTTTTAATTATTTTTTTAATTATTTAATAAATAAAAATTAATTATGAATAAAAATACGAAAAAAAATATCATTGTCCTTTATTTTTATCTCTCTATAATTACTAATTAGTGAAAAAAATAACATTTGACCCTAATAAAATTTTAGATGAAACGGTTCTACCACATCAGCATACATAATATAGTAGGATCATCTAATTAATAAAAAAAAATTATTTATTGATTATAAATTAAAAAAATCAAAAGTAAACCACACATTTGTTTAATTGGATAAAAAAAATTATGATATTACTTTTAACTTTTTTAATTCATAATTAATAAATTTTTTTTTTATTGGTTAGATGATTCTACTACATACTTGTGCTGATATGATAGAATTGTCTCACCCAAATTTTTTTTTTTTAATTATAGAGTTTTTATATATTTTAAAATAAAATATAATTTATTTACTTATATCACATAGGTCCCTATACTATGTTAAAACAATCAAACTATTGCAATAGAATTGATTTTAAGTATCACAACACAAGGATAAGACTTCATTTGACATTAAGGTATGGTGCCTTTTAAGTCATAATTATAATGGATAAAAATATTATATATTAAATATTAATAAAAAATAAGTAAATTTCACTAAAAATTCTAATTTTATTTTCAAAGTGAAGTAAAAGTACCACAATTCCAAACAATATTTAAGTATCTTAACATTGAAGTGTATTTTAGTCATTTTAATAAAGATTAAGGACCTATTTGGTACAAACATATAAATTATGTATTATTCAAAAAATATATACAAATTTAGAGTTTCAAATATTACTTAAGAAATAATTTGAAAAGGCAACATTGTTATAAAAATATGTATTTTTTTAAATACAAAAATGATTGTGATGATAATAAGAATTATAATATGCAAATGATAATCATTATAATAGTTGTTGCGTAGTGGTGGATTGGTGGTTATTATGATAGTAATCATTGGTAATAATAGTAATGATTAAGACAATAATTATAAATTAAGTAAATTTTAACTTTATTGTCTTTAGTAATTTGTTGAATATTTCCCTATGAAGCTTGGTAATATTTTTCAAAATCACTTGCATGCAAGGATATTATTCCCTATATAATAATTATGTGAGAATTTAATGAAATTATTCCTTATATAATTCAATAATTATTATTATTTGTAATAATTATGAGTATTAATAATTATAATAAGCGATTAGTATATATTTATTACCATAATAAATAAAATGCATAAAATTTTTTAATAAAAAATAAAAATAATTAAATAGAGTCGCATATTATTTATTTATTTATTTATTTTAGAATCTACCAATATCAATCATATATTATTTGATCATATTTTTTAATATATTAAATAAAAACAAAGAAAAGTACACAAGATAACATATAAAGCAATTATACATATGAAAATTGAAGCATCAATTAAAAAATAATATATGAATGAGTCCAAAAAAAGAAAAATAATTATGATAGCCAAAGATGGGGGAGGAGTTAAATGTAAATTGCTGGTCCTTGATACTTTAGATGAAAACAAATAAGAGGTTTTTGATATGGGCCCAATTTTTTCAGGCCCATTTCTTGTCCATAAAAGAATGGCCCACCAACCTGAGTTTTCTTTTTAAGTAGCTCTTTTGCCTGTTTTTACTGAAAAAAGGGCCCAATTTAAGCTTTGATTAATGGTAATATGAAACTCGTAGTAACGTATACGTGACTTATAGTATGCCATAATGGAATGAAGATTTTGGTATGTAGATAGAAAGACTTCTAATAAACTTTTTACAAGTTTTAGATTTCAAATTATGAGTCATAATTATTATAAATTTTATTTATATTCACAAATAAATTAATATTTTTTTATATAACGAAGGTTAAAATATAACAATCGACTTATACTTAAAATGTGAATATAAGTTTAATAATTAAAAAAAAATCAAATTATGTATTTATTAATAATTTAAATTTTTAATTAAATAATATTGAAATAATGAATAAGTCAATATTTTTTCACATGACAAAAATTAGAATGGATTAAGTCACATTTAAAATATGATCACAAATTTAAGGATTTGAAAAAATTAAAATTATGTGTTTATTAATAGTTTAAACTTTAAATTATATAATAACATACAAAGTTTCAATAAGTGGTATGAAAATTTAAAGATTGAGAGAATACCCAATCAAAATTAAGACAAAGAGACTCATTTTACTGAAATATTACATTATCAATTCAAAGATCCAACAAGACAGCTTTTTATAAATTAATAATTTCATCAAGATAAAATTTGTGTCTTTGGTTTCTCATATGCTAATTCTAGCACATCTACTTCCTTAGGACAAGTTAGAAAAACTACATTAATAATTTCTAGCCCTAATTAAATATAATTTGAATATTGTTCTTGTATTCTTATACTACCCTTAAACAAAAATATTTGTTAAGTTAATTAATTTATCAATTTTAAGGTTTATTTACTAAAATTTATGAATTTATTTTATCATCATAGCTATATTATAAAATGTTATATGAAATAAAACGCAACAAATTATAAAATTATATATTATACATACAATATTACGAATTTAGTGTATTGATAATGTATGATATATTTGCATAAACGACATGTATAATGAATTAAAATTTTTTTTTAATTAAATTTTATCTATAAATTTTTTTTTCTATCTTTTAGTAAAAATTTAAAATTTGTAATGAAATTCCATTAAAATAAATTTGAAGGATTGGTCTCTAAATGAGAAGCAGTTGGCACCAATTGTTTTTGAGATACCAACCATCGACCAACTAACAAAAGAAAATCAAAGGTAAAGTCAATAGATTTGATGGATTAAGAGCTATTTGATTGAAATTAATCAAGTGTTAATGAATTATTGTCACACCAAATTGTTTTTATTGCAAAGTGGTTGCTAATTGGCCCCTTAATTAATTTTTTGCTCACTTATTGACAAACCTCAATAGTATCCATTGTGACACAATTGTTATTAAGAAGATGATTATATATAGTTTGGTCCAACTTATAATTTGCATGGATTATTATGCTTCAAACCCTAATTTCATTAACATTCCCAAAAAAACACAAACAAACAAACTACCAAAGATTCTTTGTATGCATTAAAAGGGTTGGTTTAGGATTAAAGTATTTGTGATTTTTATAAAATATTATAAAATAAGTGAAAAGTATTATATAAAATTTTATAAATGCATTGAATACGATTTAATTAGTTTTTTTATTTATTTAATAATAATAAAAATATAAATTTATAAATAATTTTTTGTGTATATTTTGATATGCACAAGATTATATTATTGTCATAAATTTTATATCACATTCGTCTTTTTTTAATATTAATTTGACTAAAATATCTGTTAACGTTATCAAAGGGTTAAAGCCGAAACTTAAGTTGAAATTTAAGCGTAAAATGTACGACAATAATGTAATAACATCATATCAATCAATATAATAAAATTTTATATAAAAATTTAAGTATGTAATAATATTTTTATTTATTTTAATAATTATACATCTAAAGACTCTTGTTTGAAATTTCAAAGGGCAAATCTAGTTCTAATGATGTGTATCAAATTTTCTTAGTAAATGCAACAAATAATATCACAATGCCGGGCTTGTAAAGCACATTATAAATACTATATATAGGGAAATAACAATTGCAAAGCATCATTCATGGAATCTTGAGGGCCATCCCGAATATTATTTTACCTCTTGATCCTTTTGTGTAGCTATTTAATAGACACTGTGTGTGTGTTTTGAAAAAGTAAAAAATAATAATTTTTAAAATAAAAAAAGTATTCTAACAAATATTTTTAAATATTATTTTAAAATTATAAATAGACGTAAAGTAATTTTTTATAACTCATAAACTTTTTATTAATTATAATTTATTAATAAATAATTAAATAAAATTATGTCACTGGAAACATTATTTTGACTAATAACAAAATTATACCAAACAATCACCGCACATCAACTACTTGTTATTGAATAAAGATTAAATTAAGCAAAGTAATATAATTAAACTGAAATTTTCAAATAACAAGTAGCTAGCTAGATGATTGTTGTCACAAAATAATATGATGTTGGATGTATGCACCAATGTCAAACCTTATTATTGTATCTAATATAATTACCTTGTTAGAAAAATGTGAACATGTTAACTTGTAATGGCAAACATAAGTAATAATAACGAATAGACTTTTATGCCATGATTTTTTCTTCTTCTCTCTTTATGATTTGGTGGGTCCCAAATCTTAAAAATTAAAAAAAAAAAACCCTAAAAATAATATTATTAAATCCAAAATTAAGCCATTGATTTTAATTGTTGTTTAATTTCCAATCATTTGAGTTCAATTGTTAGGTCACTATTTTGACATATGAACGGATTAGAAAATGAAAGATTTCAAATAGTTTTTTTTAATGATTAAAAATAAATAAATAAATTGTGGCCCCAAAATTGGTGAACAAAGGAACCAATAAAAATTGAGTTTATTGGAATCATAAAAACAATCATATTACTCCAACTCCAAATGGGCAGATCTATAGAAAGCAACTTTCAAATATGGAATCAAAATTTAATTTAATTTTGACTAAAAATTTCTTTTTATCTTAAAATATTTAAAAATTTAAATATTTATTATTAAAAAAATAAAATTTTAAATGAAGTAATAACTCCATATATTATTATATTATAACTTATTTAATCTTTTGTTTGAATTTTTTGAACATTTATTTTATTAATTATAATATGTGTTAGAATCAACTTATTGATTAATTAGAATTATAATTTGTGTTAAATCTTATTTAATTATATATATATATATTAAAAAGAAAAAAAATCAAAAAATCTATAATAATTTAAAAAGAATAATTATTGTGTACTTGTAAATAATTATGATAATTTTCTTATGTAAATATTAAAAAGATTTATAATTGAATGCAACCTTTAAAAAATTAAAAAGTTAAAGCATAACTGAACAATATAAGAAACTTAGCATGAAATTTATTGATGGATTTGAGTAGAATAGATGTTTACTTAGCATGAAAACAATCATAATATAGATCATAATTAATAAACTAGGGTTAGGCAAAGCACTTTAATTCACATTTATATATATATATATATATTTAATTATTTATATAATTATTCGAGCACCTAATATTTAAACTACACGTATTTTGTTATTGCAATAATATTTTGAATACATTATATTTCAAATTTCAAATCCATAACAATTTACTAAAAATTTATATATGAACAATCACAAATATAATAATTACATTATATACTATGATAACAAATATTTATTCAAATTTATTTTATCATAGATAAGAGTTTTATATGTGTATAGTTTATTTAATATCTTAATTGTAATAAACATAAATTAACATGTAAATTCATAATTTGAAAGAAAGCATCTTTCTAAATTAATGCAACTATCTTCTTCTTTGTATTTAAAACAAATGTTAAGATCAAAAACTCATTTTTTTTTTTTATACAATTTTATATCTGTATATATAATGTCGAATTAATGCCAATTAAATTATTAAAATTATATTTTATAAGTGAATTAATTATGATATATTAAATTCGATTTCAATTCTTAAAAGTATATTAATCTAATAATTAAGAAATTATTGTAAAAAATTATATAAAATTAAAAAGTACTTGGTCTTGTCCTTTAAATTAAATACTTTTACTTATTTTAACATTGTATAATTGTCATTGTTCATCATAAATTTGTAATAAAATCTAAACATTACTTTTGAAATTAATTGAATTAATTGATAAAAAATTATTGGTAATATTTTATTTATTTATTTCACAAAATCTCAACTTTCTTTCAACCAAAAATATGCTATAAATTTATTTCACCAAGGAATTAATGTGAAATTCTATACTGGCAAATATTCCCACAAAGAAATAAATTAATTAACTATAATTAGAGTAAAATGAAAAGACAAAACAAGTTAGCCATTTTTATTACATGATCTTTTATTAATATTTTTTGCTTGATTTAGGCAAATCTACTTTTAAACCTTGGTCGGTTGTCTTGATTGATATCAAAAAATTTCCTTTAACTCATTCGAGATTAACCCAATCAATTCACTTATTAATTATGAACCTTCAATATTATCACTGCAAAGGACAAACAAGAAAGATTCACGTACGAGATTTCAAAAGGTTAATCTCATTTACCCGTCGAGAAGATACAGACAGCATTCATATATATAAGGCATTATTTCTATATTCCTACATAAGGTAGCTACGGCAATGGAGTGGGCAGACACAACGATGATGGTGTAGTGATATCCTGTCTCTCTTTCTTTCTCTCTCTGAGGGGGAAATGTGTGCATTTCGGTAACCTGTCAACTGCTTAATTGTTCTAGCTCGTGCTTATCAGAACAAGAATACAACCTGAAGCTGAGCGAAGTTAAGTAGAAAGAAGAAGATCACTTACGGTCACTAGACTGACAACACAAAATCCAATCCATCGCTGATATATTATGCCTCAGTCCATATATTTTAGGAGGAATTGTAAATTGGATGCATATTTAGTTCAAAATTTTTATTTTTTATTTTAAATTTTTATATTAAATTGTTTGAAATTGAAGTGACAAATTTTTTTATACACACATTTAATACATATTATTTCTTTTAACACAAAATTCAAAATATATAAACTTAAAGTAATTCATGTAATATTTAAAATAGTTAATAAAAAAATTTAAAACATAAAATTCAAAAATTAAATAATTAACGTAAAATTTAAATATATAATAAAAAATTTAAAATTTAAAAATTAAATAATTAACGTAAATTTTAAACACATAATAAAAATTTTAAATATAAGATGTATGAAATACATTGTAAATAATTTCTACATACATGCATATGTGAGTATGTGTATATATTTATAATAACTTCAATAATTAATAAAATAATCAATAATCAATAATCAATGATAATTTTATATCTTTATTATTAATAAAAATAAATATATCTGACATTTTACAATCGACAATGCATTAAATATAGTGAAATATTAAATTTAATACAATTTTATTTAATTTTTATTATTTACTTCAACGTGACAACGTATATGAAATTATTGATACAATAGAAAATCTAAACATTTAATTATTTAATTTATAAAATTATCCTTATATATATAATTATGTGTAATATTTTTTGAATTATTGCCACGGGAATTTTCCCTTCTTAAATTTGAATAAAGTTAAATACAAATGGTATGTCAAGAAAAATTGAAATTGTTCTCTTTGAAAGTGATTCAATGTCGGCCACTAAATATTGTATCCAAATTGATAAGTTTGTAAAACATTAATGTTTTGTTGGTAAAATGTCACATTCTTATTTAGACACAGATTTATGGAGGTTTCTCCTTCCCCCACCAAAAAATTATAAATAAAAATAAGAAACATAATATAAATTATAATAATATTCAATAATTCTATTATTAAAATTCGTCGTATTATGATTACGGATACAACATATAATTATTTAATTATTTAATATAATTTTTAAAATTTTTTATTATAGATTTTAAATCTTTGGATATCTTTCTTAATGTGTATATTATATTTAAAAAATATGACATTTATATATGACAAAAATGTAAATATTCTTTTGTAGCAAGACTCCATAATACTAAAAAAATGAAATTACTTTCATAATTTTGAAATTTAAATATAAATAAAAATACTATTATAATATAAACGACGACAATATATAATAACATTAAGAGTTAAAATATAAATAAAAATAATTATTTTAATTTATTAAAATTAAAAAATTTTTTAAAATTAAGATGACTCAATTTTTTTAAAATTATGATATAAAAAAATAACATAAAGATATCATTTTATAATAAAAAAAGAATAATTTTTTTATTTCATAAATTATGTAAAGTCAATATAAGTCGATATACTATATAAATCATCAAATTAAAAAATCTCTTCGAGGATGATTTATGAATTATGTAGTAAACTTAAAGTTTAATAGAGTGATCTAAAGTTGGAAAGACATTTTAGAATTTTTATAAAAATTATT
Source organism: Khaya senegalensis (assembly GCA_032402905.1). Taxonomy (NCBI): domain Eukaryota; kingdom Viridiplantae; phylum Streptophyta; class Magnoliopsida; order Sapindales; family Meliaceae; genus Khaya; species Khaya senegalensis. Next base: position 7,658,150 of record CP135536.1, read on the forward strand.
GAATTTAAAGATAATTATGATTAAAAGATATAATAATATATTTAAATTAATTTAAATCAGAAGTCTAATAAAGCAATCCATTGATTTTTATTTTTTTAAAAAAAGTGTAATTCAGAGGAATCAGTAGCAGAGGCTGAGGCAGCAAGCATGTGGGCAAAATCAGAAGATAGGAAGCATTTCATGTCTTGTAAAAAGTACAACTTTGTATTATAATATTCAAAAATATGGGCAAAGATTTACTGCATCCAATTGCACCTTACACTTTTTTTTTTTTTCATTCATTCTATCCCCATTTTCATTATAATCTCTATTTCCTCTGCTCCAAACAATCACTAATTTTTAATTTTTTTATTATACTATATTTTTATAAATTAAAAACTACAATGAAAAATGAAAAAATTATAACAGATGAGTTAGAAATTATGGCAAAAGAAAAAAATAAAATATAAATATATATAGTATAATTAAATGTATCGTAATTATAATATATATTTATATATTTTTTAATATATTTTAAA
>CP135536.1:7663503-7705441 GCA_032402905.1 Khaya senegalensis
CTTTTTTATTTTTTAAATAAAATTTACATTTTTTAATATATATTTTAATTTTAATTTTATATATTTTAAAATTTTTTTATTTTAAATTTTATAAAAAATATTTTAAATTTTATACATTTATATTTTATTCATAATTTACTCAATTTTTGTTTAATTTTTTTAAAATTTAATGAAATAGTTTAAAAATACATTTAAAATTAATGAGATGTAATTTTAATTTATAACTATTACAAAATAAAACTATTAATCATCCAATATAAATAGGTTGTAATTAATAAATAATTAAAATAATTTTATATTTATTTTATTATTAACAAATTTTAATTAATTTTTTTTCAAAAGAAAATCTAAACCTACTACTTTTCTTTTTGTAACCATTAAACCGTTGAACAACAAACAAGACTTCATTCAATCTCTTTGTTGGTAAAGGAGATGCTATTTGTTCTAATTATTACTGAATAAATTAACTTGCAATGACAAAAATACCCTTGAATTAAAATTAATTTTAAAAAAAAAAAAAAAAAGAAAGAAGAAAGAGAGAAACCCTAAAAAGGGGTTTCCTTTAAAGAACCGAACAGGACACAAACATGCAATGTGAGTTGATAAAAGCAGAAAAAGTAATAAATAATTAATTAAATAGAAAATGGAAAGAAAAAAAAAAAAGGTAATTGGAAAATCCAAGTGGCATCATGCCCACCTATAAACAGAGACAAAATTAAATGATGAAGTTTGCCACCCCACATTCCTCGTCTTAGGGTAAAGGGCCCTTATAACATAAATATAAAATAATAATAATAATATTTTAAAAAAAAAAGACAATATAATAATAAATATCTGTAATTAAATATTAATAACATTGACCTAAATTTTAAGAAGCAAAGACGATCTCTCGTAGTTTATTCCCACAGCTGACCTGTTCGTAGTATTGTGACATCATCTTCACGTTAGCTCCACGTCAGCAACCTAACAAATAATAAACTCCAAGTGTAAATAATTAGAATAATAAAATAAAATAAAATTTATTTATTTATTTTTGTACCATAACTTTCCAATTTTAATTTTATGAAAATTAATTGTATGTCTTCCGATAATTTCACCTTTAGAAATGTAATTATTTGCTAATCTCATAATTTTTTTTAAATGTTTACCGTAATTCTTATACATGTGCGCAATTAGTATAGATGTTATTTTAATATTTCTTTATTAAATAATTAAATAATTATTTAAAATATTTTATCATAATTTTTATATAAATTTGCCCAAAAATTTGGTTATTTGATTTATGTTTCTTTGTCATACAATAATTTTTAAAATAATATTTTTCTCGCTTAATTAATTTTTTTATCTAAATATTAATTATATATATATATATATGAAATCTTATAAAACCTTCTTATTTGTCGAGGGAATAGCTAATATACATACATATAACAATACATTTCCTAAAACAAAATTTAAAATAACAACGTAAATTTTAAAATGATTAATACAAAATTTAAAATAATTTAAAAATATGAAACAAAAAATTTAAGATGCTTAAAGTAAAACTTGAAATATATTATAAAAATACTTAAACTACAAACAAAAAATTTGAAACGACCAATTAATAATTTAAAATATTTAAATATATAATTATGGATACATATGATAGATAAATTTATTTAATGAACTTTTTCGTATATAGTTACAAAATACTTAACAAATAATTAACTAGAGTGCCTAAAAGTTTTATTAATTCACTAGGATTACAAGGAAATAATCATAATTCAAGATCTAAATTAATTATTAAGAATTACAAATAACCTAATAATTATTGTTTCTCAATCTTGCATGGAAAACAACTACATTATGATAAGTAGTTCCTAATCGGCCTTGTAATCAAACATTAGATATTAATTATTGTTATGTAGGATTTATGATTTTTAACCATACATATCATACAATCATGCAATGCAATATTAATTTTATTTTTCGACTATATGAAGGTTAATCATTTTAACTTATAGCTTCTCATTTTGACGAAGTACAGCATTAACACACATAATTATTGGAAATATTATAGGTAACTTAAGTTATGGCAAGAATCATGTAATCAATATGATCATATCATAACAATTACTTTGGTCCACAAAATGACATATTATTATTTTTTTTTCAAAAGGAAAAGAAGAAAAAAGAAGAAAGTTACAAGGGGTTATTATGTTTAATTGAAGAGATGATAACATTATTATAGGTTGGGTTGGAATTTGAGAAATGGTGGGTGAATGCTTGTGGGGTTATTGTTGTAAATAAATAAATTAGCAAGTGAAAATGTCAGCAAAAGGGAAATGAAATGAAAAGTTGAGGAACTTTTTTTTCTGCAAAAAGTCAGATAGGGCCTCTCAATATATATAAAACCAATCATGATTGTATCTTCACAGCTGATGCAGAGGAGAGATTTGCACCCTAGATTTATCATCATTGCCCTAATTTATAACAATAGTATTTTAAATTGAAAAAACCCTAGACAAAAAACTATAAAAAAAAACCCTAGAAAAATGATAGATAATTTCATCACTCTCTTTTGGCCTCTAGTTCCTTATATATATATATATATATATATATATGAATACAATTTTCACTTAATATTTGATCAAATTGCACAGTTTTTCCATGCAATCTCTTATGGCAAACAAATTTATGGCCATCTCTTTGTCGTGTAATGTTGACCTTTGGTAGAATAGGAAAATTCCACTACACCCATATGAAGACATGAATATTTTCTTTTCTGTGGTCAAAAATTGTAACCCGATTTCAGTTCTATGTTAGAACTCTTTTGTCTTTCATACATATAATAGTTTAGAAAAGAGAGAACTCCAAAAGTTTTTTAAGGTCTAGCCATGTGTTTTATACACAAATGAGGGGGCAAAAAAAGAAAGCCGAAAGGGAAAGTGGTTGGGGATCATGTGTGTACATAAATTTATACAGGTATTTTGTTATTTTCATATATCCTGGAAGCTTGAAGACAACTCTCCTTATAATTCTTTTAATCTAGACTCAGAAAACTTCTTCTCTCTGTCTGGCAGCCTTTCTTCTATATATGAAACTATATTTACTAGTTTTTGATCTTTCCTTCTACACATTTCAGGAGAGAAAACGAGAGAGAAAACGAGAGAAATTTGAGGGATGTCATCAACTACACAAGCTATGCTAAACCAAAACTTGTTTGATCAAGAGCAAGAGATGCAAACGCAAATGGGTTTTCTTCCTTTTCCTCCAAGTTTGAGTTTTCCCCCATTAGGAAGCTGCAATAATCAATCTCTCAAATCTTTCACCGTTAACAATATTCCTGCTTCTTCACTTGCAGTTCATGAACATTCTGATGTTCCTTCTACTATTAACCTCACTGAAACCCTACTGCTTTCTTCTGCTGGTAACTTAAAACAAAGAGATGTTATCACTTCAGATGCTGATTTGGGAGGGCCCCAGCTCCTTTCTTTGCAAAGATCAAGTGCAAATCTCTGGTATAAAGATCATACGTTACAAGAAAAAATCATCAATAATCATGCAAATGTTGTTATTCTTTTCCATGGAGTTCAGTTTTCTTGTTTCTTTTCTCTTTTTCCACCCATTTTTTCCCTCTTTTTTGGGTGGATGCATATGCATACATGTTCCATGCAGATGATTTTAGGCAATAATATTGAATTTTTTTTTTTATGTTTTTTTTAGGGCATGGGGGGAAATGAATGAGTGTTTGAGCAGTAAAAGAATGGCAGAAGATCATCATCTAGGTGTTGCTGCTGTGAAAATGAAGAAGATAAAATCAAGAAGGAAGGTGAGAGAACCTAGATTTTGCTTCAAAACCATGAGTGAAATTGATGTGTTAGATGATGGATATAAGTGGAGGAAGTACGGCCAGAAAGTGGTGAAAAACACTCGGCATCCCAGGTTAGCATTATAGTTTTTTTATTTTTCTTACTTCTGTTTTTGTGTTTTCGCTTTCGGGATTTTGAAAATTTCATGAAAAGTTCATATCAATATAATTTGACTCTTAGCCTGAGTTGTACCCCATACACATGCGCTGTCTTGTGTCTCTCTCTTATTATTATTGTTGGTATGATTACAGTTAGGCCTTACAGAGCTTAGTGACAGAGATTTTTATGGGTAAATTTGTTTGAATATTAATCATCAATGACACTAAATATCTATGTATATGTATATAATCTGAAGCAAAAAGGCAAAAAGAAGTAATAATAATTAGCTTTAAAAGCATAAATCACTATCTTATTATACAAATTTTGCAACAATTGATCAATTATAATGTACTATAACAAGGAAACTAGAAGATCTCTCTAATCAAGGCAAAAAGTGAGACAGCATACTTATTCCGGATTCATGATCTAGGGTACAGATTTTGGGACTAATTATAATTAGTATATACATAATCAAGCAAAGAAAGTACTCTAATTATGGGCATAATTGGAAGATAATAGATATAAAGAAATTTGAAATTTAGAATATTATTATATTCAGATGACAAGTATTTGACTCATTCAGTGATTTCAAAATTTCCTTTTCTGTTAATTCTTCTTGCTAAGGTTATCATGCCTTAGTTATCAATCATGATTTAAGACATTAATTGGACATATATGTTATAGAACTATAATTAATTGGACTAAATCAAACCTTTTGCTTGCAAATGTCAAGAAAATTTCTAAGGCCATGATTTCAGCAGCAGATCATTATTAAATCCCACATAATAATGAAGCACAAACCTCTTTAATTTGCTTTGTCATCATTTGTGCTCTTGAAATTATTGTTATCTGTAGACGTAGATGAAAACCTGCATAGTCAAAAACAATGTTCTCCATCTTATTACTGCAGATTGGATAGAAATTTATCTACAGTTTTTTATATGTTGACTTTGAAATATGTGTTTGGGTGTTGACTATTTTAGCATTTTATCATTTCTTTGAAATCCCACATTGATGTGTGTGTGTGTGTGTTCTTTTGAATAGCAAATTATTTTTATATTTTTGAAGGTGTTTTTAGTCACTTCGTTCATGGATCAATCTTCATTTCCATAGGAATATAACCCCTTTCATCTTTCATGATAAATTCTAGCCATGCATGTTAACCAATACACATTTTTTTTAAATGACCAATGTTTGAACATTGCATGAAACCCGTAAACTAGTTTACCAGAGTTAAGGTTTCATATTTCAACTTAAAATAGTTATCGTTTCTATGACTTAACAAGGGATATGATACTTATTTTGCATGCAGGAGCTACTATCGATGTACACAGGATAACTGTCGAGTAAAGAAACGCGTCGAGAGATTAGCAGAAGATCCAAGAATGGTGATCACAACCTACGAAGGAAGACATGTACATTCTCCATCGCACGATCAAGAAGATTCTTCACAAGCTTCCTCTCAGCTCAATAATTTCTTCTGGTAGCTAAAACCTTGGAATTAATCTCTCTAATTAACAGCCAAAACAAACTATAATACATAAAACGGTTTACCCTATTCTGTGTTCAATTAAGTTGTCTGCTATCTTCTGTAACTGATATATAGCGCACGACAGGGACGAGAATTATAGTGTTCTGCCCGATTTGTTAGGCCTGTGGATGCATGCAAGCTCTTTATATATGCATGAATGGCTGATGATCATATAGTAATGAATAAGGCTAGCAAATAATTTGCTCTCTAGACTCTAGGGTTTGTAGGGTTTTCTGCTATTGTATTTTGTTTAATTAGAAGGATTTCTCTAGGTGTTTTATGGTGTACTAGGGGCGTATCACGGTATTAGTATATCTTTTAAATAAAATTATGCCATGTGATATGATTTTATTTAATGGATATACAAATACCATGATGTGTTATTGAACTCTTGATAATGAAATATGTATACGTATACTATCTAAATTGTAGTTTGTGATTGTTAAAATGGATGTACCCTTCCATCTTTCTTTCTAAGCACACCCAATTTCCAAGTAATAAAATGTTGTGTTTTAATACTTACCCACCAATCGTTTGATCAAAGTCTCCAATCAAATTAAGTTTCATATAATACTCTATTTATGGTACTTTCAAACTTATCCTTGTAAGTTTCATTAATGATAAATTGAGAAAAGAAGAAGGCAGATCGGGATGAGCATAGGAAACTTTGTGTACATTTAGCAATCCCATTAACAAAGAGCATTGGGCTACAATCTAGGATGTCCATTTGTTATTGGGCTTTGGCCCATCTATAACACTGATTTTAATATTCACTTTTTGATCCCTTACAAAAACTTAAGCCCAAATTAGAAATCTCTGATTCTATGTCACCAAATTTGGCCCTTATTAATTAATAAAATTAAAAGTCTCTCTTAATCTAATTGTTCATTTAATGTGTATGTAAATACGAAAGTATTGATAATTAACAAAAGAAAAAAAATTAACAAATTTGATCATAAAATTAACTTATAGTAATTTTTTTTTGGAAAATTCAGATAAGTTTTAATAAGTACACAATCTAATTCGAAATTACATTACTTAACTCCATGATATTAAAATGGTAGTCTTCTAAGTATAGGTGGCAAAGATGGCAAAAGGGTAGAGTGAAGGCTCAACCCAACTCGGCCCACTCTGTGCCCAAGCCAGGCTAAGAGAAAAATGCCTGTCACGAGCTGGACTAAGCCTAGGCCCATCACAAGCCAAGTCTGATTTGGCCCGTAAATTTATTTATTATATTTATTATAAATTTATATAAATAAATTTGTCCATTTTACTCATTTATATATCAAATAATTTTATTTCTTTTATTTTAAATCAATCAAATTATTTTTTTGAAATTTTAGACAGGCTCACTTAAGCCTACTAGTTAGCCTAGGCACCAGGCTGCATGGAGAGGGCTTTATGGCTGAGCCAGACCATTTTTTTTGGGCCAGTAAACAACACGAGCTCAGCCCAATCTGCAATTTGTGTGGGTCCCAGTTTTTTGAGTAGGGTATTTGTTACCTCTACTAGGTGGAGTGAATCTAGGACAAAAATTAGGGTTTTCTTTGTTCCCTACGCATTAATTGCAAAAATATTAATTGAGGGTTAAGTGATAGGCTGCTAGCTAACTTAGGGCATTATATGTATGCCCAAATGGCTTATTTTCATTAGGAGAAAAATTAAATAAAATTGACATTAAACTTTTGAGCTTATTAATTTTGTAATCCAATTATGAGTATGATTAAAAAATATTACATTTTTATTGCAAGTTTTGAATATGATTTTATTTAAAAAAAATTTTAAAAATGACTTTTTATTCCATTATTTTTAATATTCAAGCATTATTTCACATGAAAATTTTATACTCGTTCAACAAAACTATGACATATGTGCTTTTTGTGTGCATTTTTATGTACATAATATTCGACGTGAAAAATTTAGTTTAGATTTATTTCGGTTTAAAATCTTAATAAATTTAATCGTTAATTTTAATTTGGACCAAACTAATCGAACACAACAATAGAAAACAAAAAAAAAATAGATCTAAATCAAAGTTGATTTTAAACCTAAAATATTAATTTAGTCATAAGACCCAAGTTTGTCATATCATATTTTATATTGTAAATTTTAATACAAATTTTAGTTCAGTTTGAATTAAACTAAAAATTAAAATTATTTATTAATTTTTTTAATTTATAAATTTAAAAAATAAAGATTATTTTTAAAATTTATATTATTTAAATTTAAATAATTTATTATTTATTTATTAAAATAATAAAAATAAATATAAATATATAATTTTAAAAATAATTAAATTAGTTCAACTTTTTTTATTTGGACCAAATCAATATCGAATATCAAGCCAAAACTTATAGGCTTTATTTTCTTTAAATCAAAAACAAATTAATAATTATTCAAACTGGTCCAAACCATTATTCATTTCGATTTGGATGGGTTTAATTTAAAAAGTGTCTATCCCTACATAACATGATTCTATTATTGAAGTATGGGTGAACAATTCTCTCATTTTTTTTATAATTATTAAAAAAAATTTTGGATAATAAAATAATTAAACTTTTTTCACCTTATTTTTCAAAAAGTACTTGTTACAATTTACAGCTTATAATAGATTTTTTTTTATGAATTTCACAAAAAAAAAAAAAAAGAATAAAGAAGAAGAAGAAGAAGAAGCATGCAATTGAAAGCTTGTTCAAAATAGAGATGCTCTTAAATTGTACTTGTTCAATGTTGTCTGAACCTGGAAAATGATTCATTCGACCAGCAAATTTTCTACAACAACTAATTTTATTTTGTTTCATTCTTGTTAATAGTTTCTTTCCATTGTGGGAAGAAGAAGACATCATAAATATTGATTATTGTCCACATGCAATCATAGCATAATCTACGTACAACTGTCTTTTGCATGCCTGCAAAACTGTTTGATTTAATGATAATCATAAAGCATCATTTCTATTTCAGAAATTTTACATGATTAGATCATCTGATCTTCATCTTTCTTGCCACAGATGGTATTAGTGTAGGTCAAATGAAAGAGTGTGCGCGTTCGTGTGTGTTTCTATATCTATACACACAGACACACACACATCTGACACACACAAAGGTGATATTGCGACAAGTCTGGGCTTGCACCATTTAGTATTGTCATTTAATTTAGGTTTAGTTTTAAATACTCATTTATAATTGATCCTTATACAACCTTCACGTAATTCAACAAATGAAACTCATTTACTATTGTCATTTAATTAAGGTTTAGTTTTCAATTCATCTTTTACGGTATCAACGCATTTAGTAGAATTAATACTTTTAATGGTTTGTAAAAACAAAACTGAATCTTCATTAATTCTTAAGTTAACTCTTATAAATAGACTAAAAAATCATTAGAAATAACAAACTTTTTTTGCTTTTGAGATCTCTTTAATATTATTTCTTGTGATTTACCTACTATAAGTCCATCAACAATGTCATCATTTTGAGTAGTTTGATCATTCGGTTGTTCTTCTTATTTATTGTTTGACTGTTTAACAATAAGAAAAAAACAACTTTTAAAAGAGCTAAGGGTAAACAAACTTACACCCTAACTTCTTTAATTACTACATTTTATGACTATTGACTCTCACTAACAATATCATCCTTAATGAACCTAGCATTTTTAATTTTAATAATTATTGTTTTATGGCTACGGTAATAAAATCTATAATCTTTTAATTTTTCTAGATAACTAATGAAAAATCATTAATTGTTCTTGAATTCAGTTTCTTTTAATGTAGATTATAAATCCTTTCTTTTAATCTTTTAATTTTAACATACTCTCGGACATATCTAATAATGTATAATTATGTCTTTCTATCACACAGTTTTATAGTGGTGTACCTAACATAGTGTATTGAATATTTACGTTACATTTTTCAAGGAATTTAGCAAATAGATTTGGACAATATTCGGCCTCATTATATTTTTTATAATATTCACTATTTCTATAAGATCTGTCAAATTTTACTTTTTTATATATGTGCCTCTCAATCTCATTAATAAATACCTCAAAAACATTTATTGGTTGATAATTTTTTATACAATAAATAGACATAGCCATATACATCAATGTATATTATTTCAAGAAGTTATGTGTGTTTTATGGCTCTTTTTTTGTATATTTTGTTTGTTTTAATTTGTACAATATATTATAAATAATACGAGAACTAATGAAATTATTGTACTTAAACAAACTGAAATAACTATTCCTAAATTTAAAAACGTATCTAGTTGAATCAAATCTAGATAAAAAAATCAAATAGCAAAATTAAAGGTAAATAAAGTGTTTAAAATAATCTTAATAATGTTTAGTATTTAAAATTAAACAATAAGTTTCAATAACTTCAACTAAAGCTTTGATTGGATTCCCATGAAAACAAATTTTTTATTTGGATTTTTGGTTTAGTCATAAGGAATTCCTACATTGTATTTGATCATGAATGGTACAACCAAAATCAATCCGCAAGTATTATAAGGAACTTCATTTAAATTTTATTCAAAACATATTAAAGTACTAGGTTTACCTTTCTTTTTGAATCATACCTTATGTTTTTAGCAATTTTTTTGAAAGTGTATGAGTTTTTCCTAAAAATAACACTTATCTTTTTATGTTCCTTTTTGTGAATTTGTGCAATTGATTTATTCACCTTAAATGTTCCATGCTTACTTACAAGATAGATAGAATGAGTTTTTTGATTCTTAAATCTTATTTTTTCTTGAACGAGCATACTATGAAAGTTTATTTACATTCCATTTATCTTTTATAGAATTATAATTCATTTGGAATGAGTCATATGTAGGAGGTAACAAGTTTTTGATAAACTGTACAAGAAAATTCTCATCCACACTCAATCCTAACGACTTAAGTCTTACTACAATATTGGTCATTTTAATAATATGTTCAAGTGTACTACAGGAACTATCATATTTCATGGTGGTTAAAGTAGTTATTAATATTCCAACAAGTGACTTATCAACAATTCAATAACATTCTTTCATAAATTTCATAAATTTCTTCATATTTTTAATTTTGAAAACAGTAAACATAATATTATTTACTACACTCATTCGCATTAATATTAGGGTTAGTCTATCACATCTCACATCGCTAGTAGATGAGTTTGGACTACATGATATATAACTTAAGTTTTCCTAATTAAATAGACGCGTTTTAAGTTATAAAATTTAAAAATAAACCCGTGATGGGCTGTGTGCCCAAAGCGGACAATATTTATTCAGTAGTTATTAGACCTGAACTGTTACATATGGTATCAGAGCTGACCTGCGATCTGATGTATGAATGTTTTGTTGTGATCTATGATATGTCTTCTGATATGTGAATGTTCTGTATGGCCCCCTCACGAGGACTCGAGGTGTAAAGGATGGGAGAATGTCACATCCCACATCGCTAGTGGGTGAATTTGAGTTACATGATATATAATTTAGGTTCTCCTAACTAAGTAAACAAGTTTTAGATTGTAAAGCCTAAGAACAAACTCGTAATAAGTTGTGTGCTCAAAGCGAACAATATCTACTCAGTAGTTGTTGGACCTGAGCTGGTATATAGTCTATTTAATTTTTCTCAAGTATCATAGAAATTCTTTTTATCATTGTTACTAGTATCAGTAATAGCAATAGGTTTCAACTGTTAAAGTGACAAATACAGATACATGGCCTTGATGTAAAATATGATTTGTTCACACCAATCAAAAAAATTAAGCCAATTAAACATTAGAACAAATAAAGCATTTGAATGAAGAGCAACGTAAATAAATATTGCAAGAATTATATAATGCCCATACATTGATGCTTTGATTTATAAATTTAAATAAATAATATATAATTTAGATAAAATTAAGATAAATAATAAATGTATATCAATGTTCTTCTTTGGCTAATACAATGATACACAATAATAAATATAATAATGCTAACAAGATATCAATAATTTGACAACTATTTATATTCTAATTAGATATACTTACTATATTTAAATATGCAAATACAACTAATAAAACATTTTAGTTACAAAAATTACGTTCATTAATTATAAGAACAATTAATCAATTTTTGGGCGATTCTAAAACATCTTATAATAACAAACTTCAATAAACTCATTATATACTTATATTTATATAGCATTAATAATAATAATAATAATAATAATAATAAGTAATTAAAATAATTTTCACAATTAAAATTTTGTGAACATTGTGATTTGGTGATTTGGTGACTCTGGTGACTAACAAATCAACCATAATATTCTATTGCATAAATTTTATATAAACCTCATAAATTACATATGTTGAACACTAGACATAAATCTTTATTATTATTATTATTATTATTATTATTTTTAAACTTAGATACCAAATTTCAAATCATAAAAAATTTTAAGAACTTTAATGAAATTTTAGATAATAAAATTTTATTATTTTATCCTCACACTACTTAAACAATAGCATAATAGATTTTCTTGCACTATCATGAAAACAACATCAACAATAAAATAATATCATAATCATAATAAAATTCATAAATAATATGAATTTGGGCCTATGTATTATTGTAACTGCAAACCAATGAATGTATGGATAATATTTTTAAATATTACACTAAATATTTTAGTCACACAAAACATCATTGTATTTGCATTAATTAACACATCAGTAAGTGTTTCAGTCAAAGAAAACTTTATTTTCTTTAAGGTAATTAACAAATGTCATATATATGATTCATCTTCATTATTAATATTATCTATTGTAATTTGACAATATAAAATAATAATTAATAAATATTAAATTGATATATATTAAAATAATTATTAATTAATAAAAAATAATTATTATAAATTATAATAAAAAAAACACGTGTTCTTAAATATAATGCTCTACTACCACATATAAGAATTCACAAAACTTGATATTATGCTAAACACTCATGTATAAATAATATAGAAAAGTAATATAGAAAATTTAAACTTTATAATTTTTTACGTATTATAATATTTATAAGAATGATTTAAAATATATATTCTGTATTATAAATTTTTTTTTTGATAAATCAAATTTTTTATTTTAAATAATAAAATAAATAAATTTATTTCTTTTAGCCTTTCTCTTTAATACAACAACACTCATTCTATTATTGTTTCTTTTACAAGGAGAGAGAGAGAATCACATTAACTAGTAAATAAATTTGAATTCTTTTTAAGAATTAATAAATAAAAAATTAACAATTATATATTAAATAAAACGAATATAATTTAAAAAATTAATTATGACACTTGAGCAAAATAATTATTTCGTGCTTGGTTAGCTTTCAGCTGGTTTTAGCAGTGCCCGAATAGGAACGACTCGACGTAAACATCAAGAGCTGAATCCTTCTTCTTCCTTCTTTTACTCGTCTCCATGGCAATTATGACCAAACTAACAATCAGAACAGAGAGAAAAGCAATCCCATGGCGATGCTCCCCACAAGAGAAGTTGGTCTCCTATGAGATTTCTGATGCCGATAATTTGCATTTGCCACGAATTTCCTCCACATGCAGGAAGAGGTAAGCCACATTCTTCCTATAAAAAAATTATTAAAATAATTAAGACTATTGAATTTATAAAATAAATAAAATTTTTCTTCGATAATAATTAAAATATTTTATATTACAAATTTTAAAAGAATTTTAGTTCTATTAAAACTAAACTAAAAAATAAATTTATTTTTTAATTTTATAAATTAAAAAATAAAAATTATTTTTTAAAATTTTATATTAATATAAATTTTAAAATAATTAAATCAATTTGGACCAAGTCAATCTCAAAAATTGAACTAAAATTTATAAATTTTATTTTCTTCAAATCAAAACTAAACTAATAAATTTTCAAGAAGATTTAAATGATCAAATTTGGTTCAATTTAGACATGCTCTGATTACAAAATGCCCACCCTTACATAACATGATTCTATTATTGAGGTATGGGAGAATGACTCTCTCTCTCTCATTTCTTTTATAATTATTAAATTTATTTGGATCATAAAATAATTAATTTTTTATTTTAATTATTTTAAAAATTACTTGTTACAAGTTACTCTTCATAATAAACATTTTTTTGTGAATTTCAAAAAAAAAAAAAAAAAAAAAAGGGAAAACGAATGCAATTGAAAGCTTGTTCAAAATAGTGATGCTTTGAAATCGCACTTCTTCATTGTTGTCTGAACCTGGAAAATGATTCCTTTGACCAGCAAATTTTCTACAAGTAGATTTTTTCTTTCCGTAGGGGGAAGAAAGAAGACATATTACATATACATTATTGTCTACATGCAATCATAGCATAATCTACGTACAACTGTCTTTTGCATGCCTGCAAAACTGTCGATTCCACGGTAATCACAAAACGTAATTACCATTTCAGAAATTTACATGATTAGATCATCTGATCTTCATCTTTTTGCGCCATAGATGGTATCGATGCAGGTCAAATAAAAGAGTGTTTCTATACACACACATGAGAGAAAGTCTTAGGCAAAGACTCACTACCTCAACTATTTAATTAATAAAGATAAAAAATCATAAATTAATGAAAAATAATTAAAAAGATCCCACATAAAAAATAAAAAAATAATAATTTTTTTATTTAATTATTTACTTACTAATAATTTTTTTATTAATTAAATAATTTTATTCCATCAGTATAATTTATGTGATAAACTTGTTCTATTTAACTTTTTTTTTATATAAAAAATACAAAGTTATTATAATTTTTTTAAAATTCTCAAAATTTTTAAAATTAAAAATAAGATTTTAAAATGTGTTTATTTTCAACTTAATATTAAACTGAACCAAATTTTAAAAGGTTTAATAAGATGTTGTGTCCCCTATCTCTTTAGTCCTGCTATACAAAATTAGATAATTAAAAATTTTAATTTAATATTAAAGTGTATGCAAATTCAAGAACATTTACAGATCTTATTTTTGAGAACCAAGAAGATGCCTCACAGAAAAAGATTTTCCCAAGAAATTTTGTATGGAAAAAGTTGAACTCACAGTCATACAATAAGTATAAAATATTACGATCTTTGTGTTTCCAAACATCCCCATGCATGCATTATGAATGTTAATAACAAGTTTATAGATTTTCGAAGCCCTAAAACTCCTCAAAGGGCTAACATAATTTAATTATTATTGAAGTTAATTTTATATTGATTTTACGTTTAATAAACATAACCTAATAAATGAAGACAAACAAGAAACAAAATAAAAAAGACAATGGAGATATTCAAGTCTATCATGTTAAGAGTTCTAAACATAGCACTTTAATTAATTTTTTATTAATATTATATTTTATATATTTGCATAATCTTATTTTTTAATAAAAAAATAAGATCAAAATCAAACCAAAAATTTTGTACGTCATCACAAAAATTATGTGCGAAATTTAAATTTTATTTTTTATATTTTATTTTAATTAATTTTTTAATATTATATTTTATATACTTTGTATAATATATAAAATATTTTTCTAATTTTAATAAAAAATAAAATCAGGCCAAAAAATTGTATGCTATCTCAAAAATTATGTGTGAAATTTAAATTTTAAATTTTTTTTATCACTACAAAAATATTTTCCTAAATTAACTAACTTTTACAATTAAATTAATAATATATCCTAAATAATTAATATTTAATTTTTAAAAATAATTTAATTAATCAACTAATTAAAACATAATCACGTGAACGTACTAGTCTCAACGTAATAGACTCTCTCTCTTCACTTTACACATGTACTGTTATTTTACTCACAAACTTTCAAGAACATAAAGGCCCCACCCACGCATGCATGAATTAATTATTTTCGTAAAATAAAAATAAAAAACACAGGAAGAGTTTCGTTGAACGCAAAACCCGGGGCCACCGGAGACCACCACGTGGTGCCTCGTGACCCGCACGTTCAAACCCTGCTTTCAAGGACTTAAAAACTATTTATTTTAATAATTATTATCATATGCTAAATAGTTTCTGTTTTATTACTGTATAAATCGCTTATACCAAGTGTTCCGTATGCTCTGCCTTAAACTTTGCCACCTATCACTTTTTAAAAATCATTCTTACATTAAAAAACTTCTTACAAATATTTAAGTTACATAAACATTCATCAAATAAAAATAAAAAAGTTATAACATATAGCAATTTACATGTAATATTAAATTTTAATATTATAAATTAAAAAATTTTATGTTACTAAATTAATATAATAAAAAAAATCTAAAGTAGAATAATTTTGCTAAATTTATATAAGTAATGTAATTGATTATTTAATTAATAAAATAAAAAAATTTATTTATTAGTGATAAATAAAAAATTATAAAAATATTATAAAATTTTTTATTATATAAATTAAATAGTAAAATATTAATTTAATTTTTTATTTATTATAATAAATAAATTTTTTTATTTTATTAATTAAATAATTTTATTGTATTATTTATATTAATGTGATAAAATTTACATTTAAAAGTTTTTCAAAACAAAATATTCAAAATTATTATCCATGAATCACGTAACCACTCATACCAAAGGCTTGCTGTGTGTTAACATATACTATTCACAATCTCTGACTACAAACAAATAAAAATTTTACAGCGCGTGACAATTGGGGACTCGGAAAAGGCGGAGCTTGACTAGGTTTGGTATACGTGATAGTCATTGTGCAAAAACAATTAACTCAATTTCAAAACATTGACAAATAATTAAATATTCGGCGCGTTAATCGAGCGCGTGAGTTAAAAAAAATTATAAATACATAGTCCGCGCGACGACGGGCTCTGGAGTTCCGCTGCCGTTAAATAATAAATACTAAATGATGGAATCAGAGCCGTCGCTTTTGTTTCTTTGTCGCTTCGTCGTCTTTATCCAGAGGACAGGGAACCTGGGTCCCACATGACTGGGTCAGCGCACGTGGTTAGATAGTGCCAGAGACTATATATCCAGCTCAGCTTAATTATTTGCTGGGGGCCAACTTGGTTCCATACAATGCCGGGACGCTGCCCGAGGCTTGTCCGGTCGGATTCACACGTGTGGATCGGGCTTCTGTATCTGGCACATGGGAGTGGTGACGTTGGAAAGTATGAAACGAAGAGTTTTGCGGTCCTAAATTTATGAATAAAAGGTTGCTATAATTGTAGATTGCTATCTGGCATCATTTGCCACGGCCCTTTTTTTTTTAATAAAATAAAATAATATATTTTTATATTTTATAATAAAATTATTTTAAAAAACAATAAAAAATTTGATAATTATATAATTTAAGAGAATATTAGGTGAATTGATCCTATTACATTAATATTATTGATATGATAAAATTATTTAATTAATAAGATAAAAAAAATACATTCATTAATGATAAATAAAAAATATCAATATAAGATTCGACTATTTAATTAATATGATAATATAAATTTATAAAATTTTTTATTAATTTTTTTTACTCGTTGATAATAAATATATATTTTTTATTTTATTAATTATATAATTTTATTATGTTAATAATATTAATATAATAATAATATTTTATTTAAAATTTTTTCGTATTAACCATTAAATGTAAATTAAATAGAAGGATTATTTTATAATAAAATATGATAATCCAAATTTTACTCGTTTAATGTAAATTAATTTAATAAATAATTAAATTTTTTGTACAATAAATTCAAGCAAACTGTTCGCTAAAGGTCTTAATAATAGTTTTATATTTTTCTTTCTATTTATAAAAAGATGAACCCCACTGTTAAATCAACTGGTTTTGAGATGATGACGTGGTGTTTTCTAAAGAGAGAAGAAGGCGGAGTTCAAACTTGCTACATCTCGCCGCACGGAAGAAGATGATGCTTTAGTGTGATGTTGATGAAGGAGAGTCGGTCGGATCCACTGCGACCAATTACATTACAATTGACAGCAAATGACCGTCCACGTGCAATAAAAAAGGCGTGATAAGGAATTATGATGCAATATTTTACACGTCCTTGCAAAACCAAATAAGATTTCTAGAAAACTAAAATGAAAAATAAAAAAAAAAATTTATGAAGGCATTTTCTTTAACTCCCAATAAATTCTAAATTTTGTGAAATTTAACATGTAAAATTTATTGAATCATTCTCCATTAAAACTAATTTGAGATATTCCTACTAATTTAGTTTACAATTTTCTTAAAAAAAAAACCCGTCTCTTTTGAAAATCTCGTATATAAATTTTTTGTTTTAAAATTTATTGTATAAAATATTTTTATATTAAAAATTTAACATATTTAATTTAAATAGATAAAAAATTTTGGTGTTTTAATATTATCAAATCATTCTTTATAATTTTAATTTATATTATTTTATTTATTTTTTTATAAAAAAAACTCTTATCAAAATTTACGCTCAAACATTTTATTATAAACTTTTATAATTGTTTAAAAGAAATTAAATACTTTTTAGAATTTATTTAATAATAAAAAAATTTTAAAAAAAAAAAGAAAAAGAAAGAAGATTGGTTAGGAGGGTCTATGTAAACTCATATGCGTGGGATTACTATGATGCAAGTCATTGTCACGTAAAACCACAATCCCACAGATCAGTGCGGAGCAATCGAAAGTAAACTTAAATCCAAAGTTGTATTAAGGGATCACACGGTGTGAAACGAACCACCGTGGTGGGACCCGGAAAGCGACAGGAGGATAATACGGAAGGCGACTTTGTATGGGAACTCGTCCGACAAACCAGGTTGCCATTGGCCCACGTGTCAGTTCGCGTGATTTGGTGAAAGTTATAGTTGGGATATTTTCAACCACACGATCGTAGAATGTTTTAACTCACTTCCGGGACCCACTTGATAACGACATATTCGTCTATCTTCACTCTATTATTTATGATGTAAAACTTTAACAAATTTTTATTAATTACATTAAATAAACCCATGAAAAATATAAATAAGTTTGTAAGGCAAACGTGAAGGATGGATTTATAAGAATTTTAATTTTAAATATATATATAATATAAATTCTATATTTATTTTTACAACATAAAAAAAAAAAATTATCATTTTATTGAAAATAATAATAAAATTATATTATTATTTCATTTAATATGCGTTAAATCATTTTATAATACAAAAGTAATAATTTCATATCCAAGAAAGAGGATTAAGATTTCAATATTGCTCCCATCTAAACATTAGATTAATGACAACGCTTAGCTGTCCAATAATTAATTAATTATAATTAGTGGTTAATATTTGTTATTTTTAATTATTTTATTACTATTATTATTATTATATGTTTTGTGTTATAGCTTGTTCCAAGTTGTAATCAATTTTCTAAAATTTGATTTGCAGTAGCTGTTTACAGGAAGGTACATAATTTTGTATTTTTAAATAATTTAATTATTATTTTTTTGTTGCACATTTTATCTAATTTGTACGGATGTTTCCCTTAAGTTAAGGTATATTTGTACCATTATTTAGTATTTAAAATGAATGAGAAACAAAATAATTATAATAATATTAATATTAACAATCCCAGTATTTGTATATTACACTTGAAATAATTAAAGTTATTTGTAATTTTTTTTATGAAATTCTAAAACTATTTCATGTAATATGTAAAAAATATATCAATATTTATGATATTTTGAGTGTTTGACATTCAGCTAATAGTGCAATAAATTTGAATTTTAATCTCATTCACTTTAATTTTTTTTTAAAAAATAATTTATATTAATATAATTTTTTAAAAAAAATCGTAATAAAATTTTCCCTCGGCTTAAGGTAAAGTGAAAGAAATTAAAATAAAAAAAAAAGGAGTACTTTTAAAGTAGCCAAATATTAGAACTTTTTCCTAATTTATGAAAAAAGTTAGAACTTTATTGTAAAGTTAGTTCACTACTTTTGTCATAAAAATTTTCTAGATAATTCCATTAATCCCCTACCAATTTTATTAAGTTTGCCAATTTAACACCTTTTCAAATGATAATAAAATATAAAAAATTAATTTAATAAATATTAAAATCATCAAAATGACATTTTCCCTAATCTATTTCTCCTTTTTGGCCATCTAATTGAAGATAGTTTTAATCAACATTTGTTTTAAAAACTATTTAAAACATATTTTTATATAAAAAATTATAATTTATAAATTATAAGTAAAATAAAAATTTTTACAATAAAAATTTTTAAAATACTTAAAAGAGTGAATTATTTTCGTATTTATATATTTTTTTATAAAATAATTTTTTTTATAATTTATAATATTATAAATTCCGTTCAAATTAACCCTTTAATGTTAAGATTTAACACAATCAATACAAATATAGTAACTAAATATCAAAATGAGTCATATGATCGACATATTAATTAAATTTTAAACCATAAAATTTTTGTATCATCTCGAGAGTATAGCTTCCTGACAAATTTACTAGCAAAATAAATTATATCAAATTTGAAAGAATCACTTAATATTTTTTAAATAATTAAAACCTATTAGGACCACAATTGTTAGAGATAGATCAATCATTTATAGACTTTACCCCACAAATACAAAAACATTAAAAACAACCAAACAATTGTTGATTGCTCCATATCTCTTTTATTTACACCTAAAAGAGAATACACTTGTTGGAGAGAAATGAAGAAGGCGAAACCTATAACTACAAATGCAAATGCAAAATTCCAATTCCCATTTCAGAATTTCATTTGCTGAAAAAGAAATTAAAAAAAATTGTATAAAAATAGAGCATTTTTTGGACACAAGCTTCAGAAATGGAACAAAAGTAAAGAGATATCAGAAAAACAAGAGAATAGAAACAAAAGCTTGCAGAAGAAAGTGGCAAAAGAAACTCCCCCACTTGGTCACCATCACTGAGGTCTCCTCTTACTCTGAAGATTGAAGTATGTTTCAAAATTATTATACTCCTACTTAAATTTAGTAACTTAATAATTATAAATTTTCATAAATACTTACAAATATTTATCACCTACTCATTCACGAATGATCTTTTACTGATGATTCTATCATACAACTGTAGAACACTTTATGGAAGTTTTTATTCTACAACAGTTGTGGATTAAAAGATACGACACCTCGATTGAAAGATAATTTGAGCCAAATAAAGAAAAACTAATTAGAAGCAAGATTAGCAAAATCAAACTGGGAATTGTATGTTTACACATTTATAACCAAGTTATTTACGTATAAATAACAAGAATTTTCAATAGGGATACAAGATACATACATTACATGGTAGAGATACAAAGGCAAAGGCAAGTTTTAATTTTGCCCACTTTCTTTGTTTTTTTTTGAAGTGGCAAGAAGAGGGAAAATTTTGTGGAGCTGAATTCCACACCACCTTGATTTTCTTCCTTTTTTTTTTTTTCCAAAGAATTCATGTCTGAAAATTTGATCTTTTAGGGTTTTTCATTTCCTTCTAGGGCTTGCACAGTTATGGACCTTCTTTTATACTCATCTCCGCCATTTCAACTGCACCGAAACCTCCATCATCAGTGGCAATGGTAGACTGAGAGTCGAGTCCGGAACCCGCTTGTATTTCCTTAAACATTGCCATAACCTGAATCATCGTCGGTCTCCTCCATGGTCGATCATCGAGGCAAGCACATGCGACGCGTAAGTGTTGCAGAAGCTCAATCTCCAGGCTTGGATCTTCTTTCATGAGCTCTGGATCAAAGACATCGCTTAATTTCAGCTTGGCGTGCTGCTTTACCCAACCAACTAAGTTATTGTCACCAAAATCTGCTGAATCTGTTGGTCTTTTTCCTGTCAGCAGCTCAAGCAATACTACACCGTAGCTGTAAACGTCGCCTTTCGTTGAACATCTGAAGCTTTGGTAGTACTCGGGAGGGACGTAGCCGGGCGTGCCTGCTAGCGTGCTGACGCTCAAATGTGTGTCCATTGCGCTCATTAGTCTTGCCATTCCAAAATCCGAGACTCTTGCTTCCAAGTTTTCATCTAGCAGGACATTGCTTGATTTCATGTCCCGGTGAATAATGTGAGGCTTGCAGCTGAGATGAAGGAAAGCTAGTCCTCTTGCTGCCCCAATTGCAATCTTCCTCCTCACCGCCCAGTTCAGCTTGATCCCGGCTTTCTTTGGGTCGTGCAATACATCTTCTAAGCTTCCATATCTCATGTACTCGTAAACCAAGAGCCTTTCTTCTCCTACCTTGCAATATCCCAAGAGGGGTACGAGGTTTCGGTGCTTGATTTTCCCGATGGTTTCCATTTCAGCTGTGAATTCTCGATCACCTTGTCCGCTGATGTGTATTAGCTTCTTGATGGCTACAATACTTCCATCTTTTAGTTGAGCTTTGTATACATCACCGAAACCACCAGAGCCTATAAGGCTGTCGTTGTGGAAGCCATGCGTGGCTTCGAGAAGATCTGCAAAGGTAAGCTTACGAAGAGGCTTCTCAAATGTGGCAAGATTGATACTCAATGCTTCTCGTGCTCCGGTTAGTTGCCAGCTGGTATTAGCAGTGCCCGAATGGGAACGACTCTCGAGGTAAACATCAAGAGCTGAATCCTTCTTCTTCCTTCTTTTCCTCGTCTCCACGGCAACTATGACCAAACTAACAATGCAGAACAGAGAGAATAGCAATCCCATGGCGATGCTCCTCGCTAGAGAAGCTGTTCTCGTACGAGATTTCTGATGCCGAGAATTTGCATTTGCCCCCGAATCTCCTCCACATGCACGAAGAGGTAAGCCACAAAGGCCAGAATTGTTCATGAACTTGGAAGGTGGAAAAGTTTCAAGCTGACCCATTTCAGGAATAGCACCAGTGAGATGATTATTCGACAGATCAATCTCCGAAAGCAAGGTAACAGCACTCAAAGACGATGGAATTGTCCCTTCAAGGCTATTGCTAGAGAGGTCAAGAATGTTAAGACCCCTCAAATCTCCCACTTCTAATGGAATAGTACCAGAGAGATTGTTATGGCCCAAATTCAAGACGTAAAGATACGACATACTGCCAATCTCCTTCGGTATACTTCCCCACAACATGTTGTACGAAACATCAAGAAACATCATCGATCCCTTATTGTTAAATGTAGGCTGAGTGTGACCTCCATATACTCTAGTGAAGTTGCAGGGGTTCCTGGTGGAAATTCTGTTCAACTGCTCGGGTCTAATTCCTGCAAATTCAAGCAAGTTTCCAGCTCCATGACATTCTTTACTACCATCATTCTTGATATACACATACCTCTTCCCTGTGATGAAGTTTGCAGCAATTTTTCCGGATTGTTTGAACAATGCTGGAGGGATGGATCCGTTAAAGTAATTGGTATTAAGATCCAACCATATCAAGCTTCGACAATCTCCAAGCTCCGGAGGGATTCTACCATAGAAAGTGTTGTTGCTGAGTTTGAGAATGGCGAGGTTCGAAAGCTGGCCAATCCAACTGGGAATTTCACCACCCAAATGGTTATTCGATAACGAGATCCAATTCAAACTGGTGCAGTTGCTTAAAGCAGAAGGCAACGTTCCGGTCAACTCGTTGAAGTCAAGAATCAGAGTTTCCAGTGTTTGAATGTTACCAAGCTCTCGTGGGATCTCTCCATGGAGTTGATTTAACCAAAGCTTCAAATCCTGAAGCTTGGAAAGAGAACCCAAGCTGGAAGGAATAGATCCAGTAAGGTAATTGAAGCTTAAATGGAGTGAAACTAGCTCAGAACAGTTGCTGAGAGTTGCAGGAATAAAACCTGTAAAAAGATTGTTTTGAAGAAACAGATTTTTCAAGCTGTTTCTACGGTCTTGGCACAAATTGGAAGGGATTGGACCAGATAGATTGTTTGCACTCAGATCTAAAGTCTCCACAGCGGTGAGATTTGACAAAGCAGGCAAAAATCCGGAGAAATCATTAAAAGACAAAACCAGTTCCTTCAAGCTGCTCATTGCCGTAAATATTTCCATGGGCAATTCACCAGAGAATTTGTTGGTAGATATATCAAAAGATTCCAACGAAGAGCAAGAACTGAAGCTACCTGGAACTGTACCAATAAGATTATTTGAGGAAAGATCAAGCTTGACAAGACTTGGACATGAATCAGCAAGATGCAGAGGAATCTCTCCTTGAAAATTATTGTCTGCCAGGAGAAGATACTGCAAATTTGAAGCTGACAGCAGAGGAATTGGCCCTGAAAAATGGTTGCTGGAAAGATTCAAGAAAGTTAACTGCTCACAAGCTGAAATTGCACGCCCAATATCACCAGTAAACTTGTTAGCAGAGATATCAAGATGTTCCAGAGCTAAGCAATTCCCTAATGAAGGAACATCCATGGAGAAATTGTTTGAAGAAACATCCAAGAACTGCAAATTCTTGCACTTTGAAACATTTATATCTCCTGTAACTCTATTCCCCTTCAAAGCCAACTGCTTCATCTCGTCGCAACCATTGTACAAAATCCAAGGAACAACACTTGGCCCTGAAATCTTATTGAAAGAAAGATCAAGAACTTCCAAACTGAGCTTCAACCCACCTGATTCTCTCTCTGAAAAATCAAGTAAATTACTTGAAAGGTTGAGATATTTCAAGCTTGAGCAAGAACCCAGGTAGGAAATATCAGACAAATGACCGGACAAACTGTTCATAGACAGATCTAAAGAGCTCAGAAACGAGCTGCACTTAGATGCAGCAGGGAAAGAAATGGTGCCAGAAAGATTAGTAAGTTTCAAAGAGAGAGTTTCTAGGTTGTCTAGAGTCAAAAGATGAGACGAAATAAGTTTAAAATCTATGCTCAAAGATTTCAAACTGAGGTCTATAGCAGAAACTGAAGCTCCTTTGCATGAAACACCAGTAAACCCACAAGGGTCCTGGTTCGGCAACCAGTTTTGAAGCACGGATGGATTTGGTAATGTAGACTTGAAGCTTACAAGCTGCTGAATTTCTTTGTATTGTGAAGCTTGAAGAGAAAGTGAAGTGAAGGAGAAAAGGAGAAAGCAAAGACAGAAAGAGTTAGAGCTAGCTTTCATTTTTTGAGGGTATTTTATAAACTGAAGCATTTAAGGTACAATTTCTGCCATTAGAGAATTTTCAAGCTCTGGTTTTTTTTGCTCAAAAAATGAAACTTTGTGTTTACAGAGAAGAAGAAGAGCATCGAGAGAGTCAAAAGACGGTGTGAGCAAGGTAAGAAGGGTATTTATCAAGACGAGAGAAGAGTGGACACTGCTGTTGCACATGCCAAAGAAGAAGAAGAAGAAGAAGAGTATCGAGAGAGTCAAACGACAGTGTGAGGAAGGTAAGAAGGGCATTTATCAAGACGAGAGAAGGGCGGACACTGCTGTTGCACATGCCGTAGGACCCATCTCTCTTGTTACACTTTCTCCTTCTCTTTTCTTCTGAGTCTTCGCTTCTCCCATCTATCAATTCAATTTCTTAATAATTTAAAAGAACTGATTATTGAATTAGTACTTATACTTCATAAAAGTAACAAAATCAGCTTGCAAGTTTATCACCTATCTCAAATTCATCCTCAGCAACTGCAATGAAATTCTAAATTTGTAGAAGCACAAATGGGTCTAACCTTCTGGGAACAAACCAGACATTTCATGTCAAGATTGACATTCCCAAATGGCATAGATGACAAATTTAACACAAATGACAAGATGATGGACTTATTTGTTAGTTTTGTAAAATACAAGGACCAATATGATAATATTTCAAACAATTTGACTGCCTTGTTCAATTTTATTAACAAAAAATAAAATAAAATAATAACAAATGGAATCAGATTCTTTAAATCTAAAAATAATAATGACTGCTCCTTCTAATTTTTAATTTTGAATTAATAATTATTTATTTTTTTTACTTTTTATTGCCATTATTTTATCTCTGTAGAACTGTCCCTTTGTCCCTCTAGCTTTTTGTGAGCGTACGTGTGATATGACCCATCACTATCAATTAACGGAGATTCCAATCTCTTAATTAATTAATAATTATTTAATTAATTAAATGGGTTTCTCTGTTCACGAGGATTAATCTATTTATTTTGTCTTTTAATACTTTTTTATATTTTGCTTTTTGATTTTTTGGTTAATAGAGAGCACTCCATTTCTGACATTTAAAAAGCTAACTAGGAGTAATAAAGCCAAGCCCTCATGGGTTTTACCATGTTTTCCTCTTTAGCTTAATACAAACAAACTAACTAATTTGGTTTTTACTTAATTACTATAGCTTTATGATTTCTTACTGTTTTCCATATTTTATTTAATATTATTTTTATTTACAAATATATATATATATAATAAATAAATACGTAATATATGTATGTATGTATATATATACATGTATGTGATGTTGATCGATTAAATTGATTTAAAAAAAAAAAGATAATACAAAAAATTTGAGATTCAAATTTGATATATTATAATTTTAAGGTTAGGAAAGGTTTTGATGTATATTTATGTAATATTTAATATAAAATAAAAATAAAAATATTTATAATAATATTTAATATTTTAATAAAATATATAAATAAAATAAAATTTTTATATGATATAATTATATTATATTATGTTAAATAATTAATATAATAATATTATTTAATTAATAAAATATTTTAAAAAATTATTAATAAAAAATATAAAATTTTTATTATATTAATTAAATAATAAAATTTTTTAAATTTTTATTTAATTAATTAATTAATTAAATATTAATACGATAACAATATCGCCCCATCAAGATTTTCAGTGTAAAAACTAATCCAATTAAATATTTAAAAAAGATGCCCTTCCTATTTAGTGAAAGTCGTCTGACGGGGAAAATGACAATACAGTCCTTACACTGTCATTGGCGCTCGTGTATCAAAAAGACTCTGCCCAAACATTGATCTTGAATATTATTGTTACCTCACTCCATCCCACTCTCGCTACAGGAGCGTGTTACCCACTTCTAAAACAACCATGGACCACACCGCTCGGTAAGTGACAAAACAAAATCCATTTAAAAAATTTATCTTTCGACACGAACCTGACGACTCACTTTATAGTTAGCTAATGGGTCGTGTGCAACACGCGCTGTAAGTAGATTCTCATTGGTGAAAATTTGTTTCATTAGTGTACTTGCGGAATGGTACTGTTACGACAGGGTCCTTTGTCTGTCTTTAGTGAACCTAACCGTTGATTAGATCTGAACGGTCAAAATTTAACTGTTGGAGTTTAAAGACTTGGGACGCAACCAGCTGTTGTCGTCTACGTATCCAACAGTATATCTAGTACTTTTATACGAAGTTACATCTTCGCCCTTCGCGGTCAAAACGTTGTAATATATTTTGAGGGCATTACGGTCAATTCGTGCAGTTCAGGTGCTTTTAACTGTCGCGGGAACGAAACACGAGTGGTCCAGTTAAACTGTTTGAGTGTGGTCAGGTTTGAAAGTCCAGGGGCGTTTGCGTAATTAGAAGTCGCTTTAATGTCGTCGTTTTTTGGGTAGGGAAATTTTGAGGAATGAGCTGTCTGAGTTGTCACTGTGTTTCGTTTGCCTAGTTTTTTTCTCGGTTATGTGCATAAATGTTAGGCGCAATGCTGACGTGGAAATAGTTTATATGGGCCCTTACTGGGCTTCTCTGGCCCACAAAGTGATCCATTAAGGCCAATTTCATTTTTATTTTCTTTTTATTTTAGTTTTTTTTTATCATATTGAAATTTTAGGATATAGTTTAGAGCATCCTCAATTGCTATTATAGAAAATAAAACAAAAATATAAGTTAAAAAAAACCATACATTGAACCTTAGGCCCAATCATATAAAAACTATAACTATTAATAAAGAACACGCAATCTATATTACATTACGAGCCTTATTTGGTTCACCTTAATCTATATTATGTGGCGATCACTTGAGAACTTTTGGCATGATAAAAATTACGGTTGGACAAGTCACACTTGAAAACCAGCACAAGTCTCGTCTACAAAAAGAATAAGATTGTGCCTTTGCTAATAGTTAAAGCTTTACTACTCATATTATAAGATATCAATTCATTGATGATTCATTTTAAATACCATACTTATGAAGACAATGCAAATTGGATTGAGTAGGTTTAATACACTCAATCAATGGCTCCAAAGTCATAATGAAATTGAAAAGGCTAATCTTCAATCAAAATTTTTCTAGAAAAGAAGGAATGTTTTTAATAGAGTGGGTAAACTTAGAAGCTCTTTCAAATGCTACTTTAATATGAAACCAATCAATCATTTTAATTGGAAATACATATAAAGCTCTTTAATAATTGTGAATTCAATGTAAAATTATTAATCACTTTCTTCACCATAGTTTGTTATTGGGTGGATAGATGTAAGTGATTTTGAGAAACAAAAAATACTAGGAGAAAATAGTATCTCCTAAGATAGTATTTGTAATTCATGTTTTAATTGTAATTTTAATAGATTAAAGATTGTTCTAATAGAAAATAATTGTAAATAATTTTATTTTTTATTAAAATATTATTGGATATTTTCTTTAAAAAACAATCATTTAAACTTCTACTCATACAAATGTTAAGGAGGGGTTAAATTTACATTTGTATAAGATTAAAAATAATAAAAAATGGTTTAAATTTTAACAGTGGTTTGAATTTTAATATAATAATTATATAAATTAAATACTAGAAACCATATAAAATTATTAAGAAAATAATTTAAATCATTTGAACATGCTTTTTTTTTAATTAAAAATCTCAAAATACATTTTTTATTATATTTATTACGTGTAAAAATAATTTTATTCATATCCTTTACGTATTAGTTCTTCAGAAAAAAAAAAAAATCAAAGACATTTAAAATAACACTTATTAAAAATTATTTTTGACATTTTAAAATATTTTTAAAAAATAACATAGTATTAATAATTTTTAATAGTATTTAATGTAATTAAAATTAAATTTTTCAAAAAAAAAAAGTCCATCACTTCATGGCACTCATGACATAATTATGTAACACTGCAATGAATGTGAATGTAATTGATAATATTAATTATTAATATAATAGTATATAACAATATGGTTTAAGATTATGTTATAAGTATTGTCTACTATATATGTATATATGTATATATATATATATGTGTGAGTATTCGTACGCGCATAAATAAATATATATTATTTTATAAATTATATATTT
The DNA here is from genome assembly GCA_032402905.1 of Khaya senegalensis. Lineage (NCBI taxonomy): Eukaryota > Viridiplantae > Streptophyta > Magnoliopsida > Sapindales > Meliaceae > Khaya > Khaya senegalensis. The sequence goes on from CP135536.1 coordinate 7,692,176, forward strand.
TGAATAATAATAATAATATAATTGCTTTTATCTGTTTTATTTCCAAATTTTCTTACAACTTTTTACAGTCAAATGATTTGGAGTATGCATACACACAGACATATAGCCCTAAAATAATTTATTAAATAATAAAATCATTCAGTAGTCCCCTGAGAAATTCTTGTGAGATTGCATGAAGATCTGACTGTCCAATCTGTCACCATCCATCTGTCCCCCGGGTCCCATTTCTTTCCTATCATTCATTTCCCACTCCCTTTTGTGGGGTCTCCTGATGAGCTCTCTCTTCTCTTTCTTTCTCAATTTCTCGTCCAATTGATTTTAGAAACATAATACATGCATTCCTGAGGTTTTATAATTTCACAAATAAAATTATAATTTATATATTTTTATCAAATAGGTCCCTGTTCTATTAAAATAGATATGCTCTTACAATATGATGCTCCAAATAAAAGATAGAGGTTGGGTATACAATAATAAAAATGCAATGATTATATTTAAGATACATCCAAAATTACAATCATAAAAAATAATTAAGATAAAAATTTATAAAAATAATGAGAAAATACTATAAATAAAAAATTATAAGTAATTATATATGTTTTTTTGTTTTATTATATGATTAAAAGAAAAAAATAATTTAGCAAAAGTGTCAATGCTGTTTAAATCAATATAATAAGGAGAGAGTTTTGAATGGATTCAAAGGTTTATTAAAATGATTATTGAAATATTTTCTATTGTTAAGTTATATATGTGTACATTGTGATAGTTAAAGTCTAATATTATTAGCATAATTTGGTTATTTTAACAGGGTGAGGGACTAATTTGATATAAATAAAACAAATGGGAACCTTTTTCATTTTCTTTTGGAACCAAATGGGCACTGAAATATTTAGAAGAGAGAGGGAGAGAGAATACAAAGGAAATGATAATTGATGATCATGATCATGATCATGATGGGCGATGATGTGGGGGGAACGGGACCCACAAAGCTGCAATCAACAATTGCCTGTGTCCAGATGCTGACGTGGCAGGTGAGAAGGGGGTGTTAGTGTTTTGCGTTTGTATTTCTTTTTTGTACTGTAATATGATCGTCACCATCAATTTCTTTGACCAATTTGGTCACCGACGGCTTGGACCGGGCTGTGACTGTTACTCTAGCAAAAATTAATTGAAAATCTTTCATTTAGCAAAATTTATTTTAAATAATTTTAAAATCAATATTTTTGGTTATATGAATTTTTTAGTTAATATTTTTTTATTAAAATAATTTAAAATTATCTATTATAAATAATAAAATAAAAAATAATTAAAAATAATGGTAAAATATTTATGGTTTTAACTATTTGGTCACCATTTATTTATTTATTTTTGGGCTAACAACTATTTGTTGCTAAAGATAGGCATTGACCAAAATCCAAAACACAAATTAGGGGAAAAGAAAACATCACACGTGTGCAATCACGCGCATTACAATTATTGGGGGCCCTATAGTGGATGGGTCCCATTGTTTGGGTGGTTAGATTGTATGTATGTATGCATGCACGTACATGTAAATATATTTGTTAGATTTTTTTTGTTTTCTTTTTTTTTTCCATTGAAATTTGATGTAATTATAGGCATACTAATTTCAAGTATATATTCTTTAATATACAAGAATTTTAATTAAAAAAATAATTTACAAATTATAATCTTATAACATAATTATATAACATATCTCGTTTAAATTATTTATTTTCAATATTATATTTAATTTTTTTTAAGAATTTTAATATTATTAGTCAAAATTTTGTCTAAATTATCTTCTAATTAAGTCCAGTAAAATTCAATTGAGACATCTACTCTTAACAAAATAGGATTTTATTGTAATCAATTTTTAAATTATATAAAATCATAAATAATTGAATGTCAAAGAGAGAGAGTAAAGAGAAATGTATGATAATAATAATAATAATAAGATGATAATGATGATATTATCATTAAGTTAGTAATAGTAAGGTGGGAAATGTTGGGTTGGAGAGGAAGAGGAGAAAGGGGAAGTGGGTCATACATTCTTTTTTGGTCTTTCTATGTAATCAAGATTGGGAAAGCACAAACCCTAAACATTTTACTTTTAAAAAATAAAATAAAGTAAAATAATGAGATTGAAAATCCATGCCACACGAGAGACGACAATGATATGAGAAGTTGGTTCCTTCCCCACCCACCCATCCCCCAATTATTTTGTTATCATCAATAAGTATAAGTGGAGAGAGAGAGATTTCGATATGGTTTGTTGAAAAAATTGCAAAGTGCTTTGGGCTTTGGGCCCATTACAAGCCCATGCCACTTTGTAGCTCAAATAAATTGAGTCTATCCTTGGAGAAATTTGGGGGGATCTTTGATTTTTTTTTTTGTTGACATATTTTTTATTTTATATTATCACCCTTGTTAGGAAGAAAATAAAACACTAAAGATGATGATTGTTTTTATTTTTATTTTTATTAATAAAAAATACATATTAGAGAAGGTCACAATGAGTCCACCTATTTATCATTGTGATAAGTGTCAAGTACTAATGATGTATGCAATTGAAGTATTTTGAAAGACTGACAAACTTGAATCTTGTTCTTACATAAAAAAAAAAATAATAATAATAATAACAAAATTATTACTAAGATAAATTAAAATTTAAATATGATATTTTAAGTTGTATTTTTTTTAATAATATATAAAAATTAATTAAATTTTTATCAATAAATTCAAATCTTAAATTTATTTTATCATAACCATTAACTTTCAATTAAGAAAAGGAAGAGTTTCAAAAATAGAAGATTATCTTGATCCATCCATGATCTAATTAATAATATTATGTGTTTAATTATTTTCTCTTCCTTCCCACCTTCCACTTTCTGGACACAAACTCTTATCAAATAATAATTTTCTTGCCAGCCAAACAAGACCAATAAGCACACAACACATAAATTGTACGTATACAGAGTACTAATTTTACAAGCTAAGTATATGTTGTTGTTGCAAGCTAAGCCAGAAACTTGTATTGGTCAAAAGCATGTCCTTTCAATTGGCAACAAAAATGGGTCATAAATTTTGAAATAAAAATAAAAATCTAAAGTTATGATATACTAGTTCAACAAGAAAATAAAAAAAAAAAAATTTCTTGCCGAGATTTTGGACCAATGAATTTGGGTTCTTTGTCTCCATACTCAAACACACCAATATCCACCAACTAAAGTTTTGTTACTTATATATTTATTTGATTTTGTGGGTGCTATCCAGCCTTTTCTGAACAAAAATTAGGTTGCAATGACTTACTACTTGTTAGGCATTTGGAGCAATCAATTGGTCCCCAAATTTGCCTACTTTTGAACAAACTTTGGGCATTTGCTTGAAGAGAATTTAATTTTGAATTTTGTGTATGTGAAGATTGTTAGATTTGTTTTTGCATAGTATTTTGGAAAATGATTGAAGTAAGTTGTTTGGTTAACGAGAAAATGAAAGAGACTTTAGTTAGACAAATTATTTTTCTCTGAGGAGCAAACTTAAATGGGCCTTTTTGTTTTTGGAGGTAGTTAAATGAGTGTACGAAATCAGTTGAATTTTACGTCTTCATCACAATAATTCCTTTCTGAAGCAAGCAATTAGTACTCTAAATTAAATAATGGCAGATACAATTAACTCTTTTCCTGAAGTTGCTTCCAATCCGTGGCCCGATTGGATTAATAATGCAGCCCAACTAAACCTAATGCTATAAATACAGTAGGGGCCCTACAGTACAGCTGCTGTACTCATAATAATAGCTCTATCTCAACATGCAACATTAAACTTATCATATAAAACAACATTTTGTTTATGATATTAAACTTATAATTCAATATAATTTGGTAACATGTATAAGTGTTATGTCACAATACACATGAAGTTTTTTTTTAAAAAATGAGTATAATATAAATGGTTGTTATATTTATAAGCTGGAATTATATATTTAACCGGATACGTTAAACTTGTAATTTATTATAAATAATAAAAATATTTATGACAGAGAAAGTATTAATATAAGAACGATGCTTGACATTTCATTATGGCTTACTAACAAAACTAAATTTGGGACAAATAGTAAACAATATATTCTCCTAACTAAATATACATTTTTGGGTTGCGAAATTCAAAATAAACTTGCAACTATGTATAAGCGTCCTCTTGTCTAACAGTCAAAGGTATTTTCCATATGTGTAGTACATTAGGCAATAGTCAAACCGAATTTTGAATCATAAAAAGCTTATAACCTGGCATGTAATTAAACTTACAACACCACATTAGTATGCAACTGTGTAGGAGCCAAAACAGCGTTGAAAGCTGTAGTGCTACAATACAAAAGCTATCCCTGTCTATACGGTGTCTATGAAACAACATTACTGGATTTTCCAACCTAAAACAAGCCCCCCAAGCACATGCACATGTGCGGCAGGTACCGAACACAACATTAATGACTGAATTAAACACAAAAATAAATAAATAAAAACCTTAACTGTTTGTGTGAATGTATCATTCCCCGTGTGTCAAAATGAGGCTTTTATTAAAAGTTCTGGCTTGGCATTCAGCTTCAGTTTCGGCTTTGGCTTAACTGTCCCAGGGACCACTAAATGTGAACAAGACAACAAGTTCCTGTAATGGCTCCATTATTCAGGAAATTCCTGAAGCATTACCTAACACATATCAGCATTTACTAAGCTGCTTTAATTTCTGAAACAGGGGAATTTATTTTCATTTACAAGTCCAAGTTCCAATACTAGAAAATTTACATTGGGTTTCGTTGCTTTGCTTCACTGGATTCCGGGCAATTTACTTTTAGAAGCCGAAAGACTAGCCCTATGTTTACCTTTTTCACCTCAATGTCCAAACAAGATACGGGTCCATCTAAGTCAGGAATTGAATAATTATTAAGTGGGTCCCTGAATTTTAATCTTTTATAAATAAGGCCATAATTTTTCCGTTTCTATTAAACAGGTTCTGACCTCCTATTAAATGACAGAACTTAACCGGTCATTGACATTCTCAGGGAAAAATCTGATCATTACAACAGGAGTTCAGAGACCTATTTAATAAATCCGACAAAAAAAGGGCTACTAAGGCCAGAACGGCTGTAAAATGTATGGAAGCAACTGAGACTAAAAGAGTAGGTATGGAAGAAATGACTCTAATTGAAGAAGGAAATAAATTACTATGAAAGATATAATTTGTGAAACAACGTAACTTTTGTAGGGAACATGCTTAGCCTCAACAGCATCATTTCCCTTGAATTAAATACTAAACACAAAAATTAGGAACTATAACTTAAAGAGAGGAAAAAAAAATATATTTGTGATTGAGGATTCTGACCTCCTGGGTATAAAGAAATTTCTGGAATTAGGTGAGTAAGATTGTTCAATTCACTCTCTCTTTTATGGCACTCAACTGAATTCTAGACCTTCTCATCTGCTGTAGTGGTCTCTGGTAACCCACTGTGTTTTGCAGATTTGTTGTTAGGCAATGAAAGGCTGCGACGCTCCTTCCCACCTGGTTTGGATGAGGCATTACCGTACCAGATCATCCCCAGTACTGCAATAACCATACCCAAGATTACATGCAGATTGAGACCCTCTTTCCCGAAGAAAATGAATCCCAATATCAGAACAAGAATTGTCTTCATATGGCCAAGCACTTGGAATGATACAGCAGTAAATCTGCCTATGCAGATAAATTGGCTGAGATTGGTACCAACAGCAATGCTACAGGACAATATCATGAAGAACTGCAGATGGAAAAGAAGACTCATCATTTATGGTAGTAAAAAAATGCCACAAGCAAAATAGAATTATCGAACTATCATGTGCAGAACTTTGACCAAATTTACTTGGCACTGTTCAAGTGTAAGACTTTACAATGGTCCAAGTTTGAAGAAGGAAAATGCTTCTTTGCTGTTTGTGATCTCAGTTAACAAAAATTATCATCCAAACTCCTCGAAAGGCAAGAGTACAATTAAGCTATAGGCAATAAAACATATAACGAAATATTGAAGCTTCACTAATAAGCTTGCATAAAAACACTATAGTTAGCTTGATTAAGGCAGCGACTTCAGTGAACTGAATTTAGGTCTTTTGTAAATTTCTCCTCTGTAAGTTTACAGCAGGCCCAGACTATATTGATGTTTCTATAATAGATAAGATGGTTCTATCAACCCTTCCTCAATCAATGTTCTAGAGGCCCATCAAGTTATATGATGAGGCCCATGAGATTGGAGATTGCTCAATGAAATTGACAAACAATATTCAGAAGCATGATGATAAAAACACAACAGTTGCTAGTGCTAGGCACTAACAACCAAAGCACCATTTCATGACAAAACATGATATGACAGTATTCACTTGTAAGACAGTCATCTAAAATCTACCAGAAGTGCAAACCTGCCATGGAATACAGAGAAAATATTAGTAACAAGTAGATAAACAGCAGGAAAAATAATAACTTGAAATTGATAATAGATTGAAGGGGAAGTAATAAATGCAACATCAACAAAATAAATGAACAAATGAAAGAAAATAAAAGGACTAATAGTTCAATAAAGATCTTCCAGGACAAATTCCTATAAACTGATATATACTACTGTTATAATTTTCTTGATATCCTGCAATAATTACGTGTCAGCACACCAACTTTGTTATGCTATATAAATCAATGGATAGAGAACAAGTCTAAAATTGTGCATGCTTTAACCTCGGATGCATTCAAGGAAAAATCACCTCATACAATAAATGTAAAAGAAACCTCATACACTTTCTCTAAGGGAAAACAAGAGTGAAAATGACTCCAGATCTAGCTGCATAGCCAATCTTGTTAGCATGCATCAAGCTCTGGAAAATAATTCAAATGCACAGACTGGCCTGGAAAGGTAATTCACAATATAGACATACCAAACATGCATCATTTTGCCAATGCAAATGCATGTCAAATGCATTATATTGACTATGAAATCTTTCAATCAATGGCCCTAATCATGCTATTTATTCAAAAATGACTGATTCAAGCAAAATAATCATCAAAGCCCAATGTCCCAGCAAATCCAACCATGCCATTAATAGCACAAGCAACGTCGGCATCCCCCTTCCTCTAATTATGAAAGTTTTAAAAGAGTGCCAACTGGAAAGTGTTTTGGCTCCATGTCAGAGATATTTTACCTACCTTTAGGCCATGCCATATTAAAATTTCCATTTTGGCCAAACATTAGAGGTCCCAGATAAGACAGCTTGAATACATACAAGGACACCTAAGCAAAGATCCTCACTCTTTTAATTGGTCCAGCCTCAACTACTTGTGACCAAGATTCTGTTCCGTTTCTTAAATGTCCATTCAATAGCTGAAGCAAGTGATCACAACCATAATTTGGATGCCAACAATGATAATTACAATATGAGAAATATTAAGATTGACATATACAGTCACATGCACAAATATGAGCCAAAGCCAATATATACATAAAACTGTGAAATAATGTTTTAAAAATCATAACAAAAACATGCAGTAGTGGAAGCACATGAACCATCTGCCTACAGTATTCTACACGAGAATGCATGCTTGTAGAATAGAAAAGTATTCGTCATTATTCAGGATAAAATCGAAAGAGCTCTGGTGTAAAACTTACCACTGATGCAAGACCATAGTTGTAGGCATCAACTCTCTTATTTGTCAACCAGTAGTCCACAAAGGGCCCTAATAGCAGCAGAGATGCAGCTTGGGCAGGAGCAGTATGACCCAATAGGTTGAAAGATCCTAAAGAATATTTCCTCTGAAGATAATGTACATACTGCACAAACATAAAAGAATTAAATGATATCATAGAGTTACATATACCAAACAGGAAATGTAGAAACAGTTGGGTGACCAATGGCTCAGTACCAGCAAAACTATTCTGAAGACAAGTAAAATCCTTGTTATTGATAGACCACACCTCTCACATGGCAGAGTAAAAAAACACAAAATAGTGCCAGAAGGAAATTGATAGTGCTAGCCCAAACCCAGTCCACCTTAGTGCTATTTGTATGAAGGATCAGAGAGTTGAAGGGTTACTTACATACTGCTGCAAGGCTGTGCTCCAAACAGCTATAAAGGCGGCTATAAAACCTTTTGCATTAACACTCACATCTGTAACTGTACAGACTGCAACACCAAGGAGAACTAATAGTATGCTTAGCTTTGTGTCTCTTGAGTATCGCACTTTGTCCAAGACCACTTCCAGAAAACAGGACACTGGGATCATACTCAGCTTCGCAATCTAATAATAAGTTCTGAGATAAATCAATTCCAAATTTCCAAAAAAGAAACTGAAAAAGTGTGGTAGTTCTCATAAACTGACCTGATAGAACCCCACTGAGTTCCACATTAAACTCACATTCATTCCCACAATAGAGAAGTTTGCAAAGAGAACAAATTTCAGAAGATCAGACAATGGCAGATGGGAAGTCTGGATATATCCCATCCACCTAAGCAAAGTAGTCAACAAGGTTGTTGTGCCAAAATGCAGACCGGTTAATGTTGTAGCTGCAAAATTTATTGAAATACAATATCAGAGCTCACAAGAGAGTCAACATCAGGCACAGTTTACTAAGATTTTCGAGATTCATCTGAAGCAAACATTGTTTTCCTATAAACAATTTTCGTGCATTTTTTCACAAGTCATGCTCCGATATCAGAGCCCATGCAAGTTGATATGGCTAGTACTCCTATGGAACGTTCAAATGCACACACATGGTGAACACCTCAAAAATTAATTTATTTACCAAAAGGTGCGCATAAATAGTTGGTTACTGGATGCTGGATAGGTAGACAGTTACAGCTACAACATTTCCAGTACATGTCCCTCACAGTTTGATCAGAGTAGTTTATACTTTGGACTGGCCATTTATATTCTTTCCTGTCATAAAAAGTTGTTCCTAAATACTAAACAAGTTCCAGTCCTTTCCAGGGAATTCTAAATGCATCTCTACTGGGTTTTCTAAGCTTTCCAGAATTGTAATGTCACTCAATATTACTCTTACACCAAGTTGAATGAGCATCATAATTCAGTTCTCTTCTATCTATTCTAATAACATTAACAAGTATCAAGATTAACTGGAAAGACTAAAACTTAATAAAAACAAATCAAGTGACTAGATTCATCCTCTGCTTACTTTGGTCCTCTATCAAAATATTTTTCCTCTGCTTACTCTGGTCCTCTATTAAAATATTTTTTCAGGTAAAACAAAGAAAGAAAAATGTAATGCAAGAGCAGTGTTTATGAATAATATAGCCATAAAGAACGTACCAAAAGTGAAACCATAAGTAGCCATCAAGGCTTTATTGACAATGATTATTCCAACAGATGTAACGACATTGAACATCCATGCAGCTGTATCTAGAGTCGTCTTGTTGGCCTTGGTTGCAGAAGACATTTTCGTTTTGTAGCTTTTAATATATCAGCAAAATTCTCCCCAGTCAATCTTCATACAAGCAACTATTGTACTAGTATGTGTCAAAAGCCAATTGTAGTATCTGGACTTAAAAATTATCTGAAAATACTCCATAGAAGAAAATATCAGCACAAACAAATTTTCCAACCTATATAAACTATGATTGTTTTTGCTTATTTAAAAAGAAACAACAGAAGCAAGATACACAAAATAAGAAAAACATTTTCAGATATAATTAAATGCAATAAAATGCCCCAAGTGTGCGGTAATATTTTGATACAAATTTTAGTAGCAAGTGAATAAATACAACCAAACAACACATAGTAGCCATTCATTCCTCTTCATACACACCTAAAATGAAAGAGAAATTCAAATCTTCCAGAGAGTTAGCTTCGATCAGTTCATAGAGATTACTAGTCTTCTTAATTTCTAAAAGTCCAATAAATTTTTATCAGCATCTCATCAAATAAAACAGAGATCATAGCTAGTAACTAACAACAGAGTGACACAAATTATCAACTAATGAAAATACAAACACAGAGAATTAACCTCAAAATTAAACAAAATCACACCGTTGCCAGACAGATCCAACAATCTAAAACAGTCCACAACATGATTAAACACCAGAAACAAAATAATTTCACAAAATCAAGCAAGTCAAAAATCACAAAAAGCATCAAGAACAACTCACAGAATTTCACAACGCAATAATGGAAACTAACAAAACTAATCAATTCATTCCATTACGTCGCTCACACTCCACATAAGCAAAATTCTCCATTCGAAACCGATAAAAAAAATAAACATTTTCCCTATAAACAAACAGAAAATTGAACGACATTTAAACAGAATCCGACCTTCAGAGAAACGCGGAGATTCTTCTGTCTCGTTAGCCACGCCCACAGTCAACGCTAGCAAGAAGAGAAGATAAAAACAACATTTAGCAATGAATGAATCGCAATAAAAGGAATTGCAGTTTTGTAATTGAAGAGTTTCGTTCTCGCCGTTAAAGTGGGAGAGAGACGTAAGTGTGCGAAAAGAAAACTGAACTTGATTTTATTTTTGATATAAATTAAAAAAGAAAAAAAATGGTATAATTAAAAACTTTTATTAAGTAATAATTATTACGTGATTAATTTAATTGATTATGTCCACTTCACAGGGATCCAGAAGAGACTCCGATTAGAACAATTTGATGGGATCTTGAACTACTTTGAAGTTGTCCACAGGCGGTGTTGTGTTTATATGCCGGATCTCGAATAATAACGTATGAGTCCCCTTTTTTTATGTTTTCGTAAATGAAGATATGTGTTGTCTGTTAATAACGAATTTGTCCATAACTCTTGTTGAAATAATTGAAATACCTTCCAATGTTGCGACGGTTAAAATTGATATTATAGGATAATTTTGTCATTTAATAAGAATTAAAGATCTATCTATTATAAATTCATAAAATATTTTTTCATTTATAAAAAAATAGATATTATTGAATTATTATCTGGTTAGAGCTACTATCGTTGCTTTTATTGTTGTTGTTGTTATAATTATTGTTAATTTAAAATTTTAAATTCACTTAATTGGAGATATTTATCTTTTATCATTGTTAGAGTCATTTTTGTTGTTGTTAGTACCGTTGGTTTGCTCTGTGTTTTGATCAAAATACGTGGATATGTATAATTTCAAATTTTTTTTTTAAACTTTTATTCATAAATATATTTTAATAAGATTTTTTTTATTTACTTTAAGAACTTAAAAAATATGTATAATTTTTTAAAATTATTCATATTCATATAATTTTTTATTAACATAATAAAAATATCACATTTTCATCATTTTCATTATCATCAATATTGTGGTCGTTATTATTAATATTTTTGTTATTATACTTGATAAATGATTTAACTTATAAAATTTTTAACAAAATGATTCATTATTCAAAATTGGCTCGTAGTAAAATTAATAATAAATATTTATATTTATAATCATTGTAAATACAATGGGTTAGTAAGAAAAAAAAAAAGAAAGGAAAGTAGGTTTTGTATCACACAAAGAAAAGATTGGTCCATAAGTGTCATTTTCCCAAAATTTGTTAGGGTTGGATTTTAAATTTTCAAAATAATTTTGCATTGGGAAAGTCATTTTCAAAATTGTTTTAATTGTTGTCCATTTTTTCATAGTTGCCAAGAAACAGAATTTTCACTGATTGGGTCAGTGAGGGCTCCATTTTTAATAAGCTGTCCAACTTGGGCTACTACTGCGAATATCTTTATTTACGGCCGAAGGAAAACCTTTATTTCACTTTGCGTGTCAACAACAAGACCTCTCTGGCGTTTTATGTCAACGGCTTCATTCGAAGCAGGCTACCGCCTGCTAGATTCCTTGCATTGTACATTCACCGTATTCCACCGCTACGGCGTCGTTTAACTTTGTTTATTTCGTTTTTTTTATTAAATTATTTTAGATTAAAACGCTTAAAAATTTTAACACAAGAAAGATTTAAACTTTAATGTTTATACTATAAAAAAAATTTATTCATTAAATTAATTAATATTTATAAAAAATATATCTATTTATTTTTTTTATTTTATTTTTAAGAGATTGAAAAAGAAAATAATTTTTTAATCCTTTGATATCATGCTTTAAGTCCACCCAATTACCCATCAAGCAAATGTGACTTGAATGTCAAACTTCCCTATTGAAAGAATTTATTTTAAATAACTTGACGTAGAATTATAAGCCAAAGGAGAAGAGTTAAAGCCAATGTCTCAATTTGGCAAAAATCCAAATGCAAATTACAAATTTATACTGAAATTTATTATAATTTTCTAGTCAAACTTGTCCGATTATAAAATACAATGAATGCTAAAAATATAAATTATTGCATATAATTTGACGTGTATAATAATATTAATTAAATAAAAATATAAATTTAATATAATTAATAATTTATTAATTTTATAATTTTATTCAATTAATATTATTGTATCGGGTGATTTTTATAAAAAATATATATATATTTACAAAATTTTTGAGATGCATTTATTTTTAAAATAATAAAAAAGTCCATGGTCTAAGAATGGTAAGCATGTTGGTCCTTCCTTAAAACCTCTCATGGCCCATTTCATAATCTTGGCCTATTTTTACTTCCGGCCCATTATCTTCTCTTAACCCAAACTCTTATGAGAATTGAATAAAAAATAATAATAAGAGGCCCTTATATAATTATTAAATCTATGGTTTATTATAAAATTTAATTTTATTTTACTGCAAACTTTTTTTTTTTTTTTATAAAATTTTGTTAATATGTAATGACAAATAAGATGATTGCTTGCTTAAATTTATATAATAAATTAATTTTAAAAATTTTATATTAAACAAAAAAATATAACAAATTTATTACAATAGCTGAAGAGAAATAAAAAAATAAAAAATAAAAAAAGGTTGAAGATGACCTCGATAAGATTCATCAGTCATTATTTAGTTAGAGATGAAAAATTTTCTTTTTAATTACTTTCTTATCAATATTTTTGCCAACAACATGATGTCCTTACTAAGAAATCAATTTTCCTTTTCATAGAGTAATGCAAAATATCCCAAATTCTATGCTAAAACGTAAAATTGAAACCTTGCATTGTTTATTGTATAAATTGTTGAAATATGCTATATATATATATATTGTATTTATATAGGTTCACGTTTTCAAAAAAATTAATAAATAAAGTTAAACTTTTGTCTTTCATGATAGATAAGTCCCAAAGACCTATTTGTAATAAAACTAAGTTTTTATTTA
>CP135536.1:7705941-7719671 GCA_032402905.1 Khaya senegalensis
TTGTACAAAAAGGTTTTGTTGTTTCTCTTATCTCTGGTAAAGTTTGTAGCTTTATTTCTCTTCCGTAAACTTTTCTTCGTTTTCATTGTAAACCAGAAGGCATACGAGAACTGAGCGTTAAATTTTGCTAGTTAATTCAATTTTTTTCCATTGTATTATTGAACTGAGGATGGAATGGCTATGCCAGTTATTTCTGAAAAAAGTTTATCCTGTTCACTGCTTCGTATCATTGAATCCCTTTATATTTTTGCTCTTGCTGTTTTGTTTCTGATAAAGTATTTGAGCTAAAATACCAGTTCTTTGACTAGACAAAGCCTAATTTTTAGAACAAAATAAATATATAAGGGAAGAGTAGGGCTTAAGCTGAAAGAAACTATAGTTCTTATTTGATTATATTGGTTGGGTTGGGTTGTGAGTTTATGCCACTTGCTGTTGGTCGATACTTGGTTGAGAGTTCCTACGTGAACATCCCGACTTATAGTAGAAGAGTGCTGAGAGCTTGATCTTGCTGTGAGTTGTAGTTTTTCGAAACTCACATGCCATATGTAGAAACGGGTGCTTACTTTTCAGTTTCTTTGATTATAACTCCAGAAATAAACTACAGACGTTGCTAGCTATGGCAGTCACGTTCTATGCTCTCAACTCAGACGCTGGTTTGAAAAAACTCGATGATTACCTTCTGACTCGCAGTTACATCACTGGGTTAAGTTCCGGGTAGAAAGATCGATGAGAAGTTACGGTAGTGAAGATGATGATTAATATCTCTTGAGCGATTCTTACCCCTTCCTTTTGTTGCTCCTATCAGGTACCAAGCTTCAAAGGATGATGTTACTGTCTATGCCGCTCTTTCGAAAGCACCCTCATCTGAATACGTGAATGTGTCTCGTTGGTACAACCACATTGATGCCCTTTTAAGGATTTCGTAAGTTCCTAACTTTTGTTTGTTTGATTGATTGTCTGTCTTCAAGTAAGTTGTCAGTGTAACATTAAATTGTGCATAATGATATGTTTTCAACTTCTCGTGTTTTATTTTTATGATTCTCATGTTCCATGAATTTGCTTCCCTGATATTTTCGACATTGCTTACTCAGCGGTATCTCGGCAGAAGGGTCTGGTGTCACTGTTGAGGGTTCTGCTCCTATCACAGAAGAGGCGACTGCAACTCCTCCAGTTTGTGGCGCAAAGGTAAGGTGGTGCTTTTTTTTATTTTGTTCGTTGTTTTCTCTGCTCTCACAGTTTCTGAAATTCGGTCATTGTCCATGCATATTTAAATATGACATGATTCTTAGGCGGCTGCTGCTGCCGCTGCTGAGGACGAAGACGATGATGTGGATCTGTTTGGGGAGGAAACAGAAGAGGAAAAGAAGGCTGCCGAAGAACGTGCAGCTGCAGTTAAGGCATCTACAAAAAAGAAAGAGTGTAAGCTTCTGGCCTTATTAATTAGTTAACAAGAACCCACTGACTTGTGGTTTGCTTCTTTATTTTATAATCTAAATTTCTTTGTATTTCATTCTCAGCTGGCAAGTCATCAGTTCTGTTGGACGTGAAGCCATGGGAAGATGAAACTGACATGAAAAAGCTTGAGGAAGCTGTAAGAAGCATCCAGATGGAAGGATTGCACTGGGGAGCATGTATGCTCTTTCTCTTCATAACTCAAATATACATTTTCTTACAAAAAAAAAGTAATTGGACAAGCTACCAGATAACTTTCAATTTAGTTTTTGGACTTAGAATTTGCATTTCATCCTGGTTAATTTCTTTCTAACACTCAATTATTTCTGGTTACCACTGCCCACATACAATTTTAATTTCAGTTATATTTCCTGTTCTGATCTGAAATATCAATCGTGGTTGATGTGTCATAGCCAAACTTGTAGATGTCGGATATGGTATAAAGAAACTACAGATAATGCTTACCATTGTCGACGACTTGGTGTCTGTTGACAATCTCATTGAGGAACATCTGATGGTTGAACCAATAAATGAGTATGTCCAGAGCTGCGATATTGTGGCCTTCAACAAGATATGTAAGTACATACGTTTTCCTACATGTTTACTTATTTAATTCATACCAACTATTCTCAAAAAATTTATGAAGATGCATAAAAATCCTATTCTTGATTTCTTAAACCTGTTACAGAACCCGGGGATCTTTGATGACTGGTTGCTGGAGTTTTACCGGGCGATCTTCTTGTTGAGTTGGTTCATATGGTGGTGTCTTGGGGTTTTTTAGTACTGTTTTTGGCTTGGCGTATCTACAATGGGGTATCTAGAATTCTATGGTTTTTGTAGCTTGATAAAGCGGTGTTAATAGCTTTCCTTTTTCCTGCATAAATTATCAACTTGGCGAACATTCATAAACAACTTATTCCATTTTTTTTTAATAAATAAATCGCTCACGGGCACACGCACACCTTAAGTTATTAATTCAACAAGGAGTTGATCATATTAAAACAAGCATAGCAAAGTTATGGGTGAGATTATCGATTGGTCACACGGTGTCGTTTAGTTTATATATATGGAGCATAACTAATCTCTTTTTAAAATTATACAAAATTTTATATTAATTTTTAATTTTTTTTGTCAAATAAATGATATAATTTGTAGATTTAAATGACATTATTATTTATTTTTATTTTTTTAATAATAAAAAGTCATTGATAGAATAAAATAAAAATTGATAGAATAAAATAAAAATATTAGATGATGGAATTTATTTATTTATTTTTTTTAAAAAATTGAACAAATAATTCAATCAACACAATTGGTTTATTGTGATAAAAAAAAATTAAAAATAATTTCTCAAACATTTTCATGATAAAACATTTTGTTCAACTTACTAGACATAACGAGCATCGTGCACCTAAAATTTAAAACCCTCAAATAAAATGAGAAAGTTCTTACTCTTTAAGCTCAGTAGAATGCAACTTCACCTCTTCAAATCTTACCCTATGCCTCTCACAATAGGGGTGGGAACCCAAAACAAGGACAAACCGAACAGGCCTAAGTCCAGGAAAGGCACAAGAACCAAGTTCTCTTAATTCTTCTACATCCAATCTTATTTTAAGGGTCATACAAACTATCACTACAAACTTTTAATCAGGCAACAACAACGCCAATCACAACCGAAGAGCTTGACCACAAAACGGCTTAATTACACATCAAGCTTATCTCTTGGGTCTACCTAGATCTTAGTAAATGATATTACTCCTCGACATTATATGAAGATATCGGGATACTGATGGATATCAGTCTTGGAGAATCACACCTTTTTGATAATCTGAACAACGTCTTCGTCCTCAAGCTCATGTTCCTGGCGTGTACAAAGTACCAAATATGTGGATTTTAATAAAGGACATGAAGATGAAACAGGAGAACGAAATCAAAATTAATGAAGACAGAATCGGGTTATAGAGTCAACCTTGCCAACTCTTTGTGGCTTGTGTTTTGCGCTTGACCCCCAAACCAGAGCACTGCAATTTTACCGGAGTAAGTATTTGGTATATTAAATAAGAGATAATAAAAACTAAATCCGAAAAAATAAAACCCTGGTACTCGGACTAACTAGTGCCAAAAATGAATTTCTTTTGCTTTCCAGTGTCAATACTCTGTATTTTCTAACAAACCAAAGCTTAATAGAGCTATAAGATTTGGGAAAGAAGACTCACTACTTAAATTGTTTAACCATATCTTTGTGGATTCGCTCACAGAAGTCCTCAACAGTCTTCTTCTTAGATGACAAAATGACAGGGTCTTCATAGTCTGGATTCATCCCTTTGGGCTTGGTGTATATGCGAGTTAAATTAAGATATTCCCATATTTTTTCCAGCAGGCCATCAAGATTCCATTCCAGATGAGCACTGCACAATAGCCATGAAAAACATAACAAATGAACAAAAAAAAAAAGAATAGGTGAAACTTAAAAGCACAATAAACCATACTGGGAAATGGTAAACAAAAACATAGAATGTTAGACTAGAAAATACAAGCAATCTTACCTAACCGGGCAGTAATGAGGAAGTTTATCCAAAATCTCCAACTCTTCAAGGGTAATTTGATCAATCTTGTTTACAACATAGATGCAAGGCATATATATTCTACTGCCTTCGATGACATCAATGAGGTCATCGGCAGTTGCATCGTATCTCAGAGTGATATCAGCATTATGAATTCTGTATTCACTGCATATTGCCTTCACGGTTTCAAGATCAAGAAGTGTGTTGGTAGCTGTTGAGGTAAAATTAATACCTCCCTTATCTTTCTTCCTAAATGTCAGATTTGGTGGTTCCTTGTTCAACCTGTTACAAAAACATGAATAAACAATTAAAACAATATTAAATATAAAAGTAAAGAGGATTAGAAAGAAAAAGAAAAAGTTCTGTAATGTGAAAAAAAAAATGCCTTAGTTCTTGAATGCACTCTAAATTGGGTTCACATAGTCAGCATATTCTGATTCTAGCTGGTATTCAACCCTAAATCTGATAAATTTATAATTGAAATCTTAATCCAGTTAACTATTGTCACCCCTTATAAGGACCAATTCCATATCAAACCGTACAATCCATCAATTGTGCAGCAGAATTGCATATTTATCAAACTAGTCAATTGCAAATCACGCTGCATCATATGGAAGAGTTAAAATATAAAAACAAAGTAGAGCATAACTGCTGATGTTTGAGAAATCTTATTTTGGATTAAAATGAGGGCAAAAAACAAATGAAAAAACCTAAGCAGACACAACCAACTCATACTCCATAAAATTTGCATGCTCAAATGTTCAAAATTTATTCAGCATGAACATTAAACTAGAAAAAACTGAACATGTAGAGAGAGCCATTCAGTAAAATCAAGAACATTCTGTGTTCCCAAGCAACAACTCAAGACTATGATGACATATTAAAAGCAATCATATTACCTTATGCCAAATCCCTCAAGCTCTTTTTCTATCAGACGCTTGTGTGTTATCGGCTTTATTGCATCAAGAACAATTAAGATACAATTACATGTCCTAGCAGTGCTGATAACCTGAATTGCACAAATATGACTATTTAATAAACGAATTTTTTAAAACATAAAGATATTAGGATAAATGTGAACCAAAATCAAGAGAAGCAAGCAATTAGATCTATATCCCCCACCACACCACACACACACACACACACAAATTGAAAGAGGGAGACAAAGGTATATATTAAATATAGATCCCTTATTATTATATTTTTTTCTTTGACAAGCAACAAAATTTGAATTATAGTAAAAACAGAGTGAAAGTGAACAAACTGTCCCCAAAAACCAAGATTAGCTTCTGCACAAAACCTCAAAAAACTAGACAAGAAAACTAGCTACTCAATGCCAAAAGACTAACGATATAATCTAACCATACAAATCTCCAAAATTGAAAATTAGGATATTCAAACTTAGCCTGAGACCCTTTCCCAGTTTAAATTCATAAAAAAGAAATAAGTACCTTGAAATTCCTTTGTCACTAATGCCCAAAGATAAGCCAGTAAATGAACTCATCACCAACAACAATAATAACAACATTAACCAATTATCATTCTCAATGGCATTCATGCCTGAAGATTAAGCTTTTTTGACTGCATAAAAGGAAAATGATGCTTCTAAGAGATTCCACAGAATACAGTTTAGAGGACAATATATATTTGATGATTTACCTGTCGTCCTCTACCCTTCCCATCCTTAGCACCCTCAATGATACCGGGGAGATCCAACAACTGCCAATCATAATATAAGAAACATCCTATAAGCCTTTAAATATAAAAAAAAAAAAAAAAAAAAAAAAAAAAAAAAACCTTGGTAAGTAAGATCGAGGATTGTGATGTTCTAGAAGGGTCAAACTTTCCTTTCATGAATCTACTCTAAATCAGTTGATTCATCTACGTAACATTTTGACAGTATGGCATCCTTTATATTTAAAGTCTTCCACTATGATTCTTCATAATCAAAATCATAAATGAAACCATAGACAACTTGTGGGTATGAGTTGGAATCCATATCCTATTAAAAGAATTAATATATGAAACCCAATGGATCTTAAATATCCACCAATGAATTGGAATTCGATAAAAATTCAAAATCCAAGTTCAAGTTCTCTTTTTCTCTTCTTATGTGTGGATAGAAAACTAAGATATATATTAATAGAAATGTAAAAGGGTGGGTACAAAAATTTAATAACAACGCCTATACTGAAGCTCCTAAATTTTGATATAAAAATAAAATTTCATCTTAACATATCATTCATTGTTCGCTGGCAACACTAAACAAAACACTAGCTTAAGGATTAGGTTGTGCCGCCACTCAGCTTAGAAAAGAATAAATAATAGTACCTGAATTTTGGCACCTCTATACGTAATCACACCTGGGATACAGGTCAAGGTAGTAAATTCATATGAGGCTACCTGTACACCAAAAAGAATAGGAGTCACTTTTAGGAAGCAGAAATTTTACAGAATGAGTTTCATCTCATCATTCCCACCCCAGATACAAGAGAGATAGAATGACAATAAGTACACAGGTTTCATATGATTAAGCCAAGTTTTTACTAAAGAGGTATAAATACATGGTAAAATGTACTGGACGATATAAAACAGGATCAAATTTATGAGATCACAAACCACAATTTCATACCTCAGAAAATGTCCCCGTTAATTTATTCAAAAGTGTAGATTTCCCTACTGAGGGAAAACCCACTAGACCAACTCTTGAATCTCCACTTTTAGTGACATCGAAACCTTCACCAGCACCACCACCACCTCCTTTTGATGAAGGTGCAAGGAGTTCCCTTCGTAGCTTAGCAAGTTTAGCCTAACAACACATTATTAATCACATATCAGCACCATCACAGAATCTTTTAATGAACAACAAGAGCTGAATGTGAATCACAATCAAATGGAGCTGGACTCAGCAAGTTGGCTCGTGTCTAATCCCAATCCAATAGTCATTAGGATGATTAGAACATTCCAGAAAATACATTTTCACTGTCTTCAACAGGTTAGAAAGAAAACCAGTCTCATATCATCCATCGCAAAAGTCAGACCATCACATCAAATTCAACAATTATGAAGCCAAATGCACTTTCCTCTCCCAAAGAATACAGCATCCAATTAAGAGATATTTAACTTTTTCCTATTTGAAAATCATAGTCAAGCTAGCTGAGGATTTGTACTACAGAACAAGTATACATTACAATGCAAACACACAAGAGAAAATGTGAAACAGAATAAAATATCTTCCAATTTCCAAAGAACAAAATACAGAAAATTTGTGTGACACCATCACCTTCAACTCAGGCATTGATTACCCAGTACTATGTTCAGCCCATACATTTCTTACATTGCCATAGTTTTCTTGCCCAATAACCAACAAAACCACAACTTGAGGCTACAATATCAGAATACACAATAAGTTCCTATCCGGCTACTCCAAGTATCATTATGCAAGTAAGCATTATAAGCAAGGTATATGAAAGAGGGGAGAGCATAAAAAACCATGAATTGAGCATGCCAAATACAACTTCGATATTCTAGTAACGTTACTCACAAAATATTGAACATCGAACTATCACCATATAAGTAAAGCCATCATTTCCATCAACTGATCTAAGCATTAAAACTGTCAGGCACTAAAAGCAAAAAATACTTCTAAAGGGACCACACAGCACATTTTTCCAAGCTGAAACATAAAAGCACAATCATATCCTCCTAAAGTACTGTGATGTCTGCTTCTTATCAAACAAATAAAAATACTAAAGATATATAATTTTGCAAAGAATAATACAAGTATGATTAACCACAGGAATTAATCACTTATCTAGCTCGATATTTTTGAATTGCTTACTTAACTACCACAAATTACAGAAAATAAAAAGGGATTTCTCCGAAGGTTTCCAAATTGTTCACTGACCTCTCCTAAACCAAATAAACTGTCATTATTATTTACATGAATAATATATATTAAAATAAATCAATATTTCATAAAATAAAAGAATTAAATTTCACTAAAAGCCATGAATATTGAACAAACTCACTTGAACAAGTAGTTTTAAGTAAGGTTACACAAATTATATTAAAACTAACACTTTCCCTTTAGAGCTCCCCACTATATTTAAAACTTGTAAGTGGCACTAAGAGAAAAATCCAAAATCCTAAGAGGATCTCAGTGAAATTTTCCCTTATACAACAATAATTAGTACCTTGAGCAAGCCAAGATGATGCGCGGTAGCCTTGTTCTTTTGAGTCCTCGCCATCTGAAATAAACAAAAGCAAAGCCAAAAGTCATGTTCTATTTTCAATTTTCCAAATATATATTTTTGAATTAAAAAATAGAATTTCAAAAAATTAAAATAATTTTTTTGGCATAAACAAATGTGATTAGGTAATCAATAACAGAGTTACCTCATCTTCGATGTCTTTGATTTTCTGCATCACGGTAGCCATTGCTGCAGGTGAGAGATGTTTCTTCTGGTAATCAGATCACGGTGAACGGCAGTTGAGACAGAGCTGTGACGAATATCTGTGTGAGTTTATCAAGTTTTGAGGTAGAAGAAGAAGAAGAAGGTACTAGAAAGAAACGGCAAGGGTTTTAATTTGAACTTCAAAGAGTCTGGGCTTTGCTTGAATCGTCGTTGTGGGCCACTTCGGGCCGAACAGATTTGGGCGCACTCTAATTTTTATTTTTCTTTAAAATAAAAAATTAATTTTACAGTGACATAAATTAATAAAATTAAAAAATTAAAATAAATATAACCTCACCCTTCTTCATTATTAAAAGATTTGAAAACGTGTCTCCCAACATAATTTAGTTATTATAATCTAATTTTTAATTCAGGGTTATTACTGATAAATAGACAAAATTACTGAGGCTTGAAAGAAAAGAAGATTCACAAACAAGTCCGCTTCAGAATTCATTTCCTAATTACACTGAGAAATTGCAAAGCAAGTGCCACAAAATAAAAGAAATTGGTTGTAAGATAATTAGAAACTTTCCCATTCAATTAAGAAGAGAAGGATTCATAAGGATGTTAAAAAAGCTGCCTTTAGAAAAGGGCTTGTGTATGAAGTTAATTCTTTGAGCATATTTTTCTTCTTCTTTGCAAGGACTTGTGCTGCAGTGCCGAATGCTTGGGTCTCCGGCAGCTGTCAAGTAATTGATTCTGTCGGATGTGAAGCCATGGAGCGATGAGACTGGCGTGAAAAATGTCCTGGTAGCAATGACAAGCATTCGGCTGGAATGGTTGTTTTTGGGAGCATCTGAACTTGCACCAGTTGGACATGGCATGAAGAAAATGCAGACAATTCTTACCATTGTCAGTGATTTCGTGTCTGTTGACATCTCATGTCTGAACCGTGATATTGTAGGCCTTGAACGAGATGTAGTTTCAGGATTATTGCATGAAAGGTTTCTAGGAGAAGTCCTCTTGATTAATGCTCACTGCATGGAAAATGAAAGTTATTCCTTGAATTTCTTCCGTTTTTCCCAAGTTTGTTTTAAGTACAAATCATATGTACAATTATCATTCATGAAACTCGAAATGGAATTATAACATAAATCAATGAGAAATGAGAAAAAATAATTACAGAAAGGACAAGAACATAAAAATACAACCAACCTAACCGGGCAGTAGTGAGGAAGTTTATCCATAATCTCCTGCTCCTATGAGTATAATCTGATCAATCTTGTTACACCATAGTTTACAGAATATCTGCTTCAGAGTGATATCAACATTTTGAATTTTAGTATTTCCTGCATATGGCCTTCACAGTTCTTTCTTCCTGAAAGGAAAAGAAAAATTAAGACTTGGAACATTAAAATGAAAAAAAAAAAAGGTAGAATGAAATTATTGGGATAGAAAACGCAACTTAAGGCATAACATGTATATCCTAAAAGGAATATTCAAGAATCAAGAGATAACATAATACAATATTCAAAAAGATCATTTTTTGTTTTCTTTGCCCCCAAGTTCCCAATGACCTTAAATTTGTTTTCCTACTTGTTCTCAATGACCTTAAAAATTTGTTTTCCTACTCATTTTCTCAAAGATAACAATAAAATTTTCTGGAAATATGAGGATATTACTTCCTAAATTGTTGTTCTAATTCCAGTGAAAATAACTAGAATGATTTCCAAAGACCATGTACCTCACTAAGTGTCTGACAGCAGATTCCACCTCTGCGGTGGTTCAAAACCCAGGAAAGAGTGAAATGCCACTACTTTTGCACTTCGGCTCGGATGGAAATCTGCTTGGTGATAAAACCAAGTGAATGTTGCAACAGGGTAGGCACCAGCGAACTTTCTGATATTCTACATTGAACAGTCGGCAGAATGTAAAAAATGTAGATGTACTCCAGAGGAATATCCATCTATGTTCAAGATTACAGATTCTACAAACAAATACTCATTATACGGAAAGGCTTTGTTTGGTATTATGGTGAGTCCACTTAACTTTGAAAGCGAAGATAGAAATGTGTTTGGTAACACCAACCACTCATTTTTGCACTAACATTTGACATCTAATGTTTCTATCTCACAACTGTAGTTTAAAAGCCACCACACCTAGATACCAAATGAAGCTTTAGTCATGAGATCAAAATTTTGGCTTTCTAGAACTAATGTCAACTTATCCTCAGTCATTCAACTGAAGCAAGGTAGTATCAGGCACATAACCAATCCTCTTAAGTTGCATAATCAAATTATCTAAGACTGAATGTGTTATATCAGTCTTCAGATGACTTTTGTCTCTTGCAACAAAAGCACGGACCTCGTTATTCACTTCTATCCAACTACAACCAGGTTCCTTTGTTACCCCATCAAGGTCCATTCTCTTCCTCACCCTCTTGACATCTGCCCACATACAGTTACATGCAAAAATATTTGAAAGTAAAGTATATGAACTACTATCCCTTGGATCTGTAGAAATTGCCATCTCTGCTGCATACATTCCCAATTCTACATTACCAAACATTCTACATGCATTAAGTAAACTCCTCCACACTGCAGCAGATGGTTGTATTGGCATTTTATTGATAAAATCCCTTGCTTCATATAGTTTACCAGCACGGCCTAATAAAGAAACCACAGAAGCATAATGTTCTATCCCAGGTTCAATTCCAAATCCAGCCATTGATTCAAAGTAACGGAGTCCATCTTCTACAAGTCCTCCATGGCTACATGCTGATAGCACACCCACAAATGTGACATAATTTGGTTCTATTCCTTCTTTCATCATTTCTTTGAACAACAGAAGAGCTTTCTCAGGTTTTCCATGATGTGCATTAGTAAAGATCATGGAATTCCAACACGTGACATCTTTCCAAATTGTAGAACCAAAAGTTTTATAAGCATCTTCAAAGCTTCCACATTTAGCATACATATCTATAAGTGCACTTGTAACAAATGGATCAAAGTCCAAACCCAGCTTTAAGAGGTGATTATGGAACTGTTGACCATGTTGTAGACTTGCTAGGTTAGTGGCTGCAGCAATTAGAGCGGCAAAAGTAAACTCATTAGGTCTTTCTCTTGATAACTGTAGTTCAAGGTAGAGTTTGAGAGCCTCTTCATTTTCCAACTGTTGGGTATAACCTAAAACCATTGCATTCCACACAACAATATCTTTATTGTTCATCTCACCAAACACAAGTCTTGCATCCCTAATACAAGAGCACTTGGAATAAGCATCTATTAGCGCACTTCCTGCAAATACTTCAAAAAAGAATCCATATTTGAAGATGAGACCGTGAATTTGCTTGCATAAATCTGAGGACAAAACTGAAGCCGATAGTCCAAGGAGGCTAACAAATGTCAAGAGGCCTGGAGGAACAAACCCGAGCCTCATCTCATGAAAAAGATCCATTGCTTCAGATATCTTCCCCTGTTTTGAGTATCCTTCGATCATTGCATTGTATGAGACCATATTGCGATCAGCCATAACATCAAAAACTCCTTTTGCATCTCTCAGTGAATCACATTTTGCATACATATCAATCAAACAATTTTTCACAAAATTATCAAACTCAAGGTTGGCCTTGATAGAGTAAGCATGCACTTGTCTCCCTTGTTCTAAAGCCTCAAGTGAACCACATGATGTGAGAATGCTAGAGCAAGCAAAGTCATCAGGCTTCCATCCCGATCTCGTCATCTCTGTAAACAGTTTCATGGCTTCCCTATCAAAAGAATTTTGCATGTACCCAGCAATCATTGTGGTCCAAGAAACAATATTTTTAACTACGATCTCATCAAAAAGCTTCCTAGCCATTTGCACTCTACCACACTTTGCATAAAAATCTATAAGCACATTAAACACTGAAACATCCATTTCCATTCCTTTCCTAAACACATAAGCATGAATTTGCTTCCCTCCTTCAATGAACTCGAGCATTGAACAAGCACTTAACACACTAGACAGCAAATATTTATCATGAACTACGTCAGTTTCTTTCATTTGATTAATTAACTTCAACAACACGTCACTGCTCCCACTTTTCACATACCCCGTTATAATCGTAGTCCAAGTAACAGCAGTTTTCACCACCAAACCATCAAAAACTAATTTCGCATCATCTATGCTCCGGGTTTTCACATAAAAATTAATCAACGAAGTACCTACGTAAACATCCCGATCAAAACCACTCTTAATAACAAAACTATGCATTTGCTCACCCACACTACCATCGCCACCCAATTGTGTGCAAGCATAAACAACACTCGATAAAATATAATCATCTGGCCGCCCATCGCCACCTTTTAGAAACCCAATAAACACCATCAAAGCTTCTTGGCTATAACCGTGTCGGGAATACATCGAAACCAAAGAAGACCACGAAACTATGTTCCTCACAGACATCCTATCAAACAACTTCTGTGCACCATCTAAATCATTACCTTTTGAATAATTCTTCAAAAGAACGTTCGCAAGAAAAGTATCACATTGTAACCCGTCAACGATTACTTGCGCGTGAACTTGCTTATACCCCAAAATACGCTCGCAACTGTCTGCAACCGGGAGTTGCAAGAGGTATGTTAAAACACTCCCTTTTGTACGGTTGTCAGAAGATTGAAGAGATGGGTTTCGTGGAGAAATTACAGGTAACGTTGACAAGCTGGAGAAATTGAAGGAATGTTTGTGCTTGATTCCGTAACAATGTTGTCTTAAACTGTGTGTCAATCTGCTATAATTATTCATTCTGTAAGGGGAACATATTTCTATAATCATGTTCAAACTTCGCCGCAGCTAAAGCCGCGGATTTAACGGTCTGCTGGTAACTCAATTTGGGCTGGACAACAGAAGCACTTTTCATTTGGCCCAGTCCAAACATTAGAAATGGTCAAGTTGGGGTCAACCCTTTTCTGAATATATTTCTCACCGCCTGTATGGGAATAAATCTCGAGTTACTTGACAGGAATCAAACGCTAGGTAGGGGTGCATCCTGCACGTAGAGACAAAACCGGGTTGGCGGGGCGATGTGGGCGCACGAGCAGCACAGAAAAAGCAAAAAAAAATAAAAAATAAAATTAATATGTATTTTTATTAACGAAATTAATTGGCAGACTCATATTAACGGAATTAGGTAGACAATATAATAAATTTTTTATATAAAAATTATAAATACCTACCGCAAGTTCAACTACTCTAGAAAACTAGTGACATAGTCGTGTCACCTACTTCCTTTTTAATTTTTAAAAATTTAATAATATATAATTATAAAAAATAATAA
>CP135536.1:7729655-7742097 GCA_032402905.1 Khaya senegalensis
TTTTTATGATTATGATTAATTGTTAGAACTTAAAAGGTATATTAATTAATAGATATTTATTTTAAATAATATCAAATATTTGTTAAATATGTTAACTAATATATTTTTGAAATTAAAAATAAAAATTTAATAATCATTAACACTTTTTTAATCATTTTCTTATTAATGTAACTTAAGTATTTTATAAAATATTTTTTTAATATATTTTTATTTAAATAAATATTGTGATTGTAATTAAAAAATATATAATTTTAAAAAATAAACTTTGATGAAATAATTTTTTTAATTTAAGTTGAAAATATATTTTTTAAAATTTTCATTTCTCAATGACACATTCGTGAATGTATGAAACCCTAGCCTACAATAAGTTCTTTCTCACTCTCTCTTTCAATGGGATAGGGTTTAGGGAAATTGATAGGGTTTATCAAACAGTAAAGGCGAATGTATGTGTTTGAATAATTGAATTTGCAGGTGGTTTTCAGTTGTACTTCCGTACAACCCCGAACATGCAAAGATGGCAGAGTCAGAAATCAAAATCACATCAGAAAATCAAGTAATCGAGGGAAGCAAACCCAGCTGGAAAACCTGTTTGGCTCGCCCTCCGAGATTTTCTCATACCCACACAGAGAAAAGAAAATGAAAAAGAAAATTTGTCAGAACACAGAGCTACGGCACTCGTCAACTACATGAACGTACGTACAATTTCATCTGAGAGCAGTACACTATCAGAAAAATAACACAAAAAAAAAATAGACGGCTGAGATGAAACGAGAAGCATTGAATGCAACCAAAACCCTGGATTATAGCTTGGTGATCACGTCGTTTTGCATGCCAGACACGAAGAAGATGAAAAGAAAAGAGCACAAGAATCGAAAAACGGAACAAAACCACGTGAAAATGGTAATTATTTGCTGCAGAGACTTTATACTTTTTTGTTCGTCTGCTACTTATTTCTCTTTTCTCTCTTCACTGGATTCGTTTATTTTTAATTTTTTGTTTTGCTTCTGCTGCGGCCTGAAATTAAAGACTGAAACACAGCAAAAATATGCGTGCATGCATGCAGAGATAGAGAGAGAAAGAGGGGAAGAGAGCTGTAAATAAACTTTTGGAGATTTGCAATCCCTTGCTGGGCTGTTTATTTTGTTTTCTGCAGCAGCTTTCTTGCAGGAAAATTGTACTGGCTGAAAGTTGAAAACAAGCAAGCAAGAAAGAAAGAACAGTCAATGGATTCAGTGTGCCTTGTTTTCGAGTGATATAATAATAATATCGTGATTCCATATGCAGCAATTTGCGACAAATTAATCATGCCAGACAAGAGAAAGGCTGAGGAGAAAATCCAAGTGGGGATTGGATTGGGCAGCCACCGTATATTTTGGTGCAAGTTTCTCGAGAAATTAAATTTATATATTTTTCTAAATTTATGGATGATGAAGTATTAAAGTTAAAACTAAAATTCAACTGGAAAATCTTCTCTGGAAAAAGAGGGTCAACCCCAACTTATGAAAGAATCTACTTCTAAAAGATGAGTAAATTGTAATTCTTAATATAAAATATTTTTAAAAAATTAAAGTGTTCTGACTTTGAAGGCAAATATCAGTGGAAAATGAGCAAGCAAGTAATTTTAGACCAATATCATAGAATAAATGTTGTCTTTTTGGGCAAAGGCAGTTGAAAGAGCAGAGTGAGAGAGAGAGAGAGAGCAGTGTCTGAAGCTTTAAAAGACCAAAGCCATTTTTATGAAACAGCTAGCTGCTGCAGCTTTGGAAATGGTCAACACTGATGAAATTAAAGAAACAAGATGCCATTCAGATGAAGATACAAAAACCAGTGTGCAAGTGCATCATTTTGTACCAGCTGCTGCTGATTGACTCCATCTCTAATCTATTCTGCCAAATTTTTACTTTTTTTTTAAAAAAAAAACAATAATAAAATAAAATAAAGTAAGCAGAAGGACAAACAATTCTGCAGATTTATGTGCAATCTGATAAGGAGCTGAAGTGTGTGCCTAAGGTTTCAATAGGCTGCTGCCTCATCATCAATTCAGATTTTCTATTGGCCAAAGTTGTTGGCACTACTGATTTTTCTTAGACTTCTTCTAAGGGCCATTCAATTAGGCCACCTGATTTCACTATTCATATTCATTTATTTATTTATTTTGTATTAATGTGTTTCGATAAGGATATAACAATAGAATTCAAACTATCCTCCTACTAGATATTATTAACATTTATAGATCATTTTCATATAAAATAAAAGATAATTATAAATTATAAATTACATAATATTACACAATTTAATATATTTAAATTAGGGTATTACACAGTTATTTCTATAGCTTTTTATAAATTTGCAGATTGCAAGGGTAGTATTACTTTGATTTTAGATAAGTTGTACTTAGAATCATTTTCTTACACAAAAGTTGAGATGGCCGAGTTGGTCTAAGGCGCCAGATTAAGGTTCTGGTCCGAAAGGGCGTGGGTTCAAATCCCACTCTCAACATTGCCTACTTTTTTTCATCTCAAGGAAAACTGAAGCGAGGTGGTAGAACCTCATCTGCTTCTTCTTCTTCTTCTTCATATTCATTAGTGGGTTATGCTGCATGAACTTCATTTCCGCATCAATCTCAAAACTACCCTCCAATCCGTCATTGCCAAGGTTCTCTCTTCTTCTTAATCTCTTTCCTCAATTTTTAGATTCTCTGTTAAGTCTTTCACCCACATGATTTTTTACTCTACATTTCTTTTCTTTCTTTCTTTCTTATTTCATTATTTTACTGTTGTTGATCAATTTTATGGAGATTTCTGCGCACATAATGCATGTAGTGGGAATTGAATTCCTCCTTTTAGTGATTTAATCTAAATGTAATGATATGTTGGGGGTTAATGTGTTGTACCTTAAAAGCCGAAATAGTTATGGGATAGAATCACTAGATGCCAAATATAAATGACCGATAATTGAATGTTTAGCTGCTAGTTTAAAAATGTGTTTATCAAACAATTTAGATGCTGTACTTTCAAAATTTAAGTAGAAATAGGTAACAATATTTCGAAGGGTGCAAAAATGCAAGATCTTTATAGTTTTATAGACGAGTCCTGACAGTCAAATGATGGTGCAACACGTTTGATAATCCATTTCATGCTCTTGTTGTCGCAGGAAGATAGTAATGCTGCTAAAGATGCTCTTGATCAGCTGAGTGAAGTGGGTTGGGCAAAGAATTGGAGTTCTCAGCACTACTTCTCACGCCGCACGGTCAATCTCCGTTAAAACTGTGTGAAGTTCTGCCAGTGAGCAACTCAAACATCAGCCACGTCTACACGTTCATCGGGATAACATGCACATGAAATTATTTATACTTGTTCGTTGCTTTCGAATCTTAGTTACAATTTTATATGTTAATCTGACACCAAATTGTATATGCTAGACGTCTCTCCGGGAGCTGAAAAACGCCGAGAACCTTGCCATCCCAAGTTTCAGAAATGATACATTTCAGGAATACAGCAGCTTTTCTTTTCACCGTAGTTGGTGGGAACAACTGGATTCTTGGGTATTCTTGTCGGTCAGCTTCCCGGGGCAACTTTAGTTTCTTCCCTTTCTCTCAGATTTCATCTTCCAAGCATTGTTTCTGCTATATCTTGTGTATGAGAATCATAAACAATGTTGCCAATTTTCTCAATGCTTTCAATCGGAAGCATTTATAAATTATTGCATGAGTTTATTAGGCTTATAATTTCCTAGCTTCGCCTCAAGAGCACGTCATATTATGTACACGAACCTACTTAATTCAAACAAAATACAAGTGTTTTTGTCTTTATGTGTTTCATATTTGCTTACATGACGGGTTACAATTACTTGAAAAGTAACATAAATTAGAGCAATTCAAATTTGATGTCGAGAATGTCAATCTTATCGATGAAAGGCTGGAAAAATTGTTATACAGTGGACAGCTTGACATCAGATAGTTGATGTCTAGAAACCCATTGTTCCAACAAACTATGTGCTTGCCGATAATAGAACGCCGATGTGGGGAAATTTTTGGTGCAGGTTTTGTTTGCTGCATCACTACTAAAAACTAACAAGGTGATTCATGAAGCTCCAATGGCAACAATGCCAAAGAAGGCAACTGTAGTAAAGTGCATTGAAGCAAAATGAGAATGCAGCATAGTTCCACAATCACAAGCCTTCATTCGGGTAGTCTTTTTTTTTTTTTTTTTTAAAGTTTTCGCATAAATTCTTTTTTTGTTTTTGTCGAAAAGGAGAATTTAAATTATAAAGCTGTCTTATTTCTGTTGAATTAGTATTATAAAACAATGACCAGGAAGAATGGCAATTGTAAAAATGATTGTTGGAAGTATACATCTATGTGTTGATCATGTATAGACTTGGAGCAAAAGTGATTGTACGTTTCACGAATTGACAATAGTAAAGTAGTAGTTGTTGGATCCTGGGAAAATAATGGTACTGTCATATCTAACTCCCTGAAGGTTAGCTTTGGGTGACAATGGTGATTTTTCCCTTTTCACCACTCAATGGAATGAAATGTCAAACTAAATAATAGAGAATCACTAAATATCGGTAAGTCTGCAAATCTAACAGATCATATGCCATTGGCATTAGCTTTATGCCCTTTTCACTGAATATTAAAAGCCAAATTGTTCAAGCAACAAAAGCAGTATTACTGGAATTGATAAACAACAACAAACTTTATTTCATTAAAATAAATGTTCACTTTAAAATCTCTACTCAAGTCAAACAAGTTGATTATTCATAAAAGTGACGTGGACTATACATAATAACTTAGTCTCATATAATATTTCTTATTTGGATATCGCAAAATCTCAGGCACTATTAAAGGCGCCCATACCTTGAAAGCAGATCTCTCAGTTTCGTTGCCTCTGTCTCCAGGCGATCAAAACTTGTTGAACTAGGAATCCTCCAACCCCAGTTTCCAAACTGTAAGAAAAATACGAAAATAAGTTATGCCACATATAGACTTGCATTATCTATCTAGGTCACACAGGGCTAGACTAAAACAGCCTATCAATGCCCAGATTCCAATTGGATTATGAAATTTCCAATTGGATTGTTCCCCAAGCCCTAATTATCATCGACTCTGGACAGATTTTACATCTATGCATATGCTTTACCTGAGTTGCAGGAATATTCATCCGGGCAGAACCCCCAAGCCTGAGGATATCTTGCATAGGAATGACTGCAGTTCGGGCCACTGAAGACACAGCAGCTTGGATGAGTGCCCAAGAGATATCGTCTTCTTCAGTAATAGATAGATACTTCAGTACCTGTTACATTGTCAAATATTGCAGAGCATAAGCCTCATTTAAAAGTACCCGAGATATAAAAGATTGAGGAAAGGAAAATACTCACATTAGACCTCTCTTCGTGCTTTAAAGTATCCCACCAACCTCGGATCTACGATAACAAGAAAACTATCAGTTGGCCATGTTTAATAATCTAAAAGAGATTATTTTAGGTCAAATAAAAAAAAGATCATAATAACTGTCAACAACTAAATTATTCTTCAATGTATGAGAAAACCAGTGTAATGAAATATGACAGCGGAATTATGGATCTTTATTGTGTCATTTTTGTTAATACCGGTGTACACAACTTGATTGTCCTCAAGATTGTGAAAAGATGCTCCAAATCATATGCAAAATTCCCTTATTTTTTGGAAAGATGAGTAAATCTAGAAAGATCATGGCCATGAAATAAAGAACCTTTACCGTATCATTATCATGAGTTCCAGTGTACACAACTTGATTGCGCTCATGATTGTGAAGCAAATGAGGGTTATCCGCATCACTTCCAAAAGCTATATCAAGAAAATGCAGAAAGGAATAAAGACCAAGCAAACTTCAAATTATCAGTTGAGGACCATAATTTGAAATGCCAGTACACTTAAATTTACAACTAGTTCTTACCAAACTGGAGAACAGCCATTCCAGGTGCCCCAACAGACTTCCTGAGCTGAACAACATCCTCAGTGATAACTCCCTGGCACATCACAATAAAAGAGAGGAGAACATATCAGCAGAAGCAATCAATGAATACGTGAACAATATTTCCTGACCAAAGCTATCCCACGATCATGACAATTACTCATGATGACTAACAGCAGCAGAAGCAATCAATGAATACGTGAACAAGATTTCTTGACCAAAGCTATCCCACAATCATGACAATTACTCATGATGACTAACAGCAGAGTATCTAGTATCTATGTGCAAGATGATTATCTATAATTATCCATTAAGGAAATATTAATTTAACACTGATAGTGACCAACAATAGTGAATCTATTCTCATGATTATCATTATCATCCATGAAGAAGATAATAACTTAACCTGATAATATGAGGCACTTAAACCAGATGTTGTATGTCTAGACCAGAACTAGCAGCTGGATTTGCCTAATCATTTAGCTGATCCAATTATTGAATCAGCCGTATATGTGGTGAACTTTTATCTATATTTTCATAGTTTTGC
This sequence comes from Khaya senegalensis, assembly GCA_032402905.1. Taxonomy (NCBI): domain Eukaryota; kingdom Viridiplantae; phylum Streptophyta; class Magnoliopsida; order Sapindales; family Meliaceae; genus Khaya; species Khaya senegalensis. The sequence goes on from CP135536.1 coordinate 7,736,160, forward strand.
TTCAATTTTAATTTCACCACTCTGAAACAAAGCAAACAGTAAAGCACTTTCGTTCATTCCTCAAATATCACCAACAGATCTAAAAGCCCAAACCTTACCAAACAAAAAAAGGTACAAAAATTTAATGATGGACAGATGGCAATTCATTCGACCAAACAAATCAACATGTGAAGGATCATAAAATTTATATCAGCCTTGTTTTCCATGACCCCAGGGATTAGTAACTGTTAGCAAGTAATATGATTCAACCATGGCCAAACATTCTATAGCAAGACAAAAAGGAAAAGTAAGCGAAGAACTGAGTTGTTTGATCCTATAACATACCAAATCTTCTGCTATTATATTGAGATTTCCAATTGCTCTGGAGATGGCATCAAACAAGGATTTTCCAGGTCCCACCTACTGTCATCAAAATAATATGTGATAATTCAAGAAACTTATAAAGCAATTTTATGTCTATATCTATTAAACTAACCTTCCACCGTCCAACCATTGCAATCTTTGCTTCTGCACAATAATTTAATATATCAGTGCAATATACATATGAAGCAAGCATCAGGTTTTCTGTCTAATTGAATATCATCTTACCAGATGGTACAGCCCAAAAGCCAGCAAATCCTCTAAAGTGATCAATCCTGAATTCATCATATAAATCCTGTGCGCGTTGAAGGCGACGAATCCACCATGAAAATCCCTCTTGCTCCATGGCTTTCCAATCATACAGAGGGCTTTTAAGTCAAATAGTGAAATTAATCAGTCAGCTGGAAATCAGAACAAATTATGATTGGATTTTAGACATAACATGGTATGGTTAACATTATCCAAGTACCAAACATGATTCTCATCTCATGTCCTGCATAAATGTATTACAATCTGACTATATGTAATCACTTGCATCATCACTTATCCACTTAATTTTCCTAAGCATTCACTTCAATGCTTGATGGGAAGGCACAAAGCATTAAAAAAAAATTCCAAAAAAATGGCCAATAGAAATGAAATACAAGATAGATGGAACGCAAAAATATCATCGCATATGCCTGGTTACAATTCTGCCTGAGGTAGAAAAAAGTAAAGCACTTTCAGAGGTTACATCCTTTTCTATATGAACACAATTTCTTTCAGGATATTGAACAAATGAAAAGATAATTTTTGTAGTGAAAACAAAATTAAAGAGATTTATGAAACATTATTTTAATCTTGTGTTTGCTGGATGGCAAAAGAAATAAGTACAAACCTGTTCCATAGCTGACCAGTTTCACTAAAGGCATCAGGAGGGACACCACTAACTTGAAGAGGAAAACCACTCCGATTCTGCCCAATGACTATTAAAGTTAGTAACTAGCACCAATGATTGAACAATTTCGGAGTAGGGTTAGATAATCAACATCTCTCAAAATATGTTGAAAAACTACTCACCAGCATAAAATGCTTTTTGTTTGCCCAAACATCGGCACTATGATAACCTACGTAGATAGGCATGTCTCCCATTATACTGATGCCCCTCATTTGTGCATAGTTGTGAACTTTTTGCCATTGCCTTTGGAATAAGAACTGTTGGGCAATGAATAGATCAATCTGCAAAAAATGAAAGCAAGAGTAGAAAATCATTAGGACTATTTGCATCAAATAGAAAATGTGAGAAACTACAAGCCTATAAAAATGAAAAAAGAATAATCCAATTCTTACAAAAACCTTAACAATGAGAAGAGAGAAATTCAGTGCTTACGAAATCCTTTTTACTTTGGTAAATTTCTTCCAGGGCTGCAAGATGGCGATTCTTCAAGGGATTGGGCCAAAAGTACCAACTGAATGCATTCAGACTATTGTCGATAGCAGCAAAATAAGCTGCGTCCTCAAGCCAGCCTACAAAAGTGAAAAAAACAAAACTTTAAAGCTTCCAGCGAGTGAGATTCACACAACTATTATCCAAAGATAATTCTAACTTTCTAACATATGAAAGGATTATGAATTTGGGGACTTCAAGAATAAAAGTACAATTACATGAATTGATAAAAAAAGTCCTCCTAACCTAACAAAGGAAACAAATAAGAAAACTAAATACACGAAATTTCTCACCTGATATATTGGGGTCTCTGCGGAAATCCTCAAGCTGACTTTTGAGTTCACCATCACTCTGGATGAGCCTTTTTGCCGCCTAACAAATGGAGTAGCATAAGATAAATTTGGGTGTTGAAACAGAAATTGAAAACTTATTTACAAAACTGCTATGCAGCAAGACAAATCTAAGATTCATGGGGCCCTTGCAGATATTGTTTTCCTTTCTTCAACATTTTTTTCTCCATCTGTTTTCTCAGAGGGAAAGGGCAGTGAAATCTCCAAATAATCCAAGAAGAGCAAACACTATACTTTGTAGAAGGAACACGATCAAAGATATGTAGCAGCCTCCAAATAATCCCTGACTCCTAAAAATGTCAGTTTCCAGGTTGTATACATATTCTTAACTCTCATACCCTGATTCTGTTCTGTCTAGCAAATGCAATTAATGAAACAGCAAAAGACACTCAAAACAAAAGTATGCTTGTCCACTATAAGTATTGGTTCAAGTAAAATTTCTTTTCCAACATAATTATTGGCTGTCCTATTTCTTTTTAGAACTCTATCTCTAGCACCTGTCTAAATTCAATTTTGTAGTCCTACAGATAACAAAGTTGAACAAATTAGATACATATTTGATTAACTTTAACCTTGATGTAGTGATCATATGTCAGATTTCTTCGTTCAAAGTTTATAACAAATAGATGACAAGGCAGATAGGTTGCAGTAACATGTAATTAAGCTTGACTGACAAGCAGAGTTTGTAATGACAATTGATGTAGCAGCGCAATTGCAAGACAATGGAGGTAAGTGATTGTGCTAGCAGTTGTGAGACAGGGTAGTGGATGAATGACATGATAGTGACATGCTCTAATGATTATTTGAAAGCTTGATAGAGTGAAAGATCATTCTATAAAATCATTAGAGTCCAAACAGTTAACTTTTAAGTTACGGGAGAACTGCAAGGAAGGAATTTCAATAGATAATAGACAAATTATAATCAATGCATCAGTAGCACGTCAACTTTTTTCTTAGCTTTGTGAAAATGCAATAAACTTAACAGATGAAACAAAAATAAGAAGTAACATGAAAAGAAAAGCCTCTCCTAACTGTTTACCTTAGCTATCAGAGGATCTTTCAAGTCAGCAACAGCTGAGAAGTTCACACGCTCAGCATCACTGCACAAATGACACAATAGTAATAAGGCAACACAGAACAAGGAGTGCATAAATGCACTTAATATCCTCCAAAACTCAAATTTCAGATTCCTCACAGTGGTTTTGGAAGTTCATCCTTTGCTAATAAACCATCCTTAACAAGCTCTTCAAGAGAAATCAAGAGTGTATTCCCACAATTTGCATCCTGAAAGCATTCATTAGTGACAGTTACCTTCACTAACATATAGAAGATAAACATGAAATCTAATGACCCATATTAAACTCAACTAGTCAATTATAGTTATTCATTGGCTTCCTATATGAAATAATTGCTGCCCAACTGTTTCAAGTTCCTGAACAAGAATAATTAATTTCCTGGCATTTCAATAAAGAATTGGAAGCTAAAATAAGTCAAAATGTTTATGTGGCATTTAAAATATACATCAACTTTTTGTAAAAATTCAATATACCCCTAATGAACCACAAAAATCAGAAGGATTCCCCATCACTGAGTTGTATCATTTTCTTTGCATAGAATTCTCGAGAATCTTTGCTTATACATTCTGTCATTTTCTCACTTCCCAAAGTACTCACAAAGACAAATAAATGAAGATAATTTCAATAACTTCAGGTTCTATCTCAATAATAATAATAATAAATGAATATAATTTTCAATATACCCCTATTGAACCACAAAAATCAGAAGGATTCCCCATCACTGAGTTGTATCATTTTCTTTGCATAGAATTCTTGGGAATCTTTGCTTGTACGTTCTGTTTGTTAGTATGTGGAACTTATTTTTATTTTTGCGATAGAACCTGAAGTTAATGAAGATAATTTCAGTAACTTCAGGTTCTATTGCAAAAAAAAAAATAAGTTCCACATACTAACTAGCTTATTCTATCACAAACTGCTTCCCTTCAATTGTCTTTTAAACCAGATGAAAAACTTGAAGAAAGCAGCATTCCAACTATTGATTGAACATTATGACAAATGGTTGAACAATGATATATAAGAATTTGATTAGATTCATAAGAAAACAGGGCTAAAACATCCCGTGGCCAAGCATCATGTATTTGATTAATTGAGCCTTTCACTTCTGTTTTATTATACATATTAAAAGCAAGTTCAAATTTAGTAGATTTTGATTTAATCAAAAAGAATAATCACCTGGCCGGAATACGGTGATCCCTCTTCATTGCCCTTCCTTCCCAGCGGAACAAGAGGTAGAACCTGCACATCAATTCACCAATCAGAGATCCTTTCTTACTAAATAAATTCTAAAATTTCTATTCAAATTTCAAAAAGCACATTTAAAAACAAGGAAATCTTTTATAACGCAAATTCATACTGCTATTGATATAAAAGCTAACGTGACGATGACATCCAACTAATAATGTACAACACAAAGCTAGAAATACAGAACGTCAAACTCCTAATTATTATAATACAGCATATCAATTAGAAAGTTTCCAACAATAATTCAACTGAAAACGATAGTTTTAGAAAACTGACCTGCCAGACGGAGCAACCGGCGTCATAAAGCCAATCAATGAATCTCAAAGCCTCGTCACCGAGATCTCCAATACCGTAAGTGCCACGAAACGACGTCGGATGGAGTAAAACACCAGCTCTCCTCCGATCCTTCGGATCTCGTTTAGGCAACCAATCCTCGTAGTCAGCAGGCAAGTCGTCTCCGACGGAAACAACACTTGAAACGGTAGCGTTTTTGGGGAGAGAACAAAGAACCGAACCGCTCGTTTTGGCGGTAAAACGAAGGGAGGATGAGAAGAGAGTGGCGTTATTGGCTGCAAGAAATGGAGAAGGATTTGGAGAGAGAGAAGAGGAGAAGGAGGAAAGAGTGGCGGAGAGAGAGGCGGCGAAAGCCATGGAATTTACATAGAGAAATTAAGACTGAGACGTTGAATATTGGGAAGTCGAGAGTTGCAGAGAGAGTGAGAACTGGCAGTGTGCTGCTTTAGAGCAACGGTAAGCAAGCAATCACGTGTCTATTAAACGGGGTCGCTTTATTTCAGGTAGGACAAGATAATAATTATTATTTTATTTTATTTTATTTTATTTTCAATAATCTCATGAGTTTCAATGATGGCTGTGGTAGACACATAATTATGTATGATGTAAAGTTCGCCGTTCATATTAAAATAATTAAATTAATATATTTATTTAATACAAAAAATTCATTTAAAAAAACTAAAAAAATAGTTAAGAACTGGAAATATATAGTATAAATATTTTAGTGAATTCTTTAAATATTTGAATTATGTTATTAAATAAATATATTATAATTAATTACTTTCCTTGATTAGTAAACAAAACGGCAGATAATAATTGAAAAATAATAATAATAAATATTTTATATTTAAGATAAATAAATAAATAAAAATCTTTCTAATTCCTCTCGTGTGGACGCGTTTCTTCGTTTCTTAGCCACGTAAAGGCGAGATGATTGATTCATTAATTCTTCCTCCCTTGTTCACAAGAAATTAATATCGAAAGTGGAAAGACTGGCTAACTGTAATTTTACTTAAGGCTTTATCGCCCTTATTCATTAGAATGTGTGGTGGTTAACTCACCTTCCATTAATACAAATTTAATATAAATTTATAAATTTAAATTAATATAAAATAATTTAATTATTAAATAATAAATATAATATATATAATTAATAATTATATTAAATTTAAATTTAGAGTTAAATTTGT
>CP135536.1:7746863-7770370 GCA_032402905.1 Khaya senegalensis
ATTTTATTTTAAATTAAAATAAAATAAATGAAATTAAAATTAAGAGGCAACCCTAAATCTTTTCTTCTTAGGATAACATGGCACCAAGTAAGCCTTTCAAGTGGTCCCCACGTTCAAGGTAATTTGCAACCCACAAAATGGGGCCCAAATGACCGACCCACCAACAGTTGGGCCCACTGCCTAGATTGAACCAGCTCACGTGCCTGTCAAGCGAGGCTAAATTTTGCGGCCGCTGCTGCTCTCATAACTCATTTGTTTGCGTTGTATTTATACGGAAACGGCAAATCCTTGATGTTTGATGTCCGTTGAATGTAACGCAAAAATGGATCTGATGGTATCAAACGCAACGAGGACCGTTAGATTAAATTCCCACGTCGGCAAATTCCGTGAGAGAGCTGTTGCAAGTGCAGACTTGTCTTTGTCATGCCCTGGACCACGTGAGATCTCAAACAACACCACCTCATACGCGTCTTCCCCAGCAAATGACTTCCACGCTCCAGTCGTTAATTATTGTCAACACACANTTTATATAACAATAATTGCATTAAAAAAATATGTAACTCAATTTGAAATATATGGATAATATTTAAATAAAAAATTAATTAATTTTTCTACTTAGCAATTATCATTTGTTAACAAAATTAGTATGAAATGTATTAAATTTTATTTTAAATTAAAATAAAATAAATGAAATTAAAATTAAGAGGCAACCCTAAATCTTTTCTTCTTAGGATAACATGGCACCAAGTAAGCCTTTCAAGTGGTCCCCACGTTCAAGGTAATTTGCAACCCACAAAATGGGGCCCAAATGACCGACCCACCAACAGTTGGGCCCACTGCCTAGATTGAACCAGCTCACGTGCCTGTCAAGCGAGGCTAAATTTTGCGGCCGCTGCTGCTCTCATAACTCATTTGTTTGCGTTGTATTTATACGGAAACGGCAAATCCTTGATGTTTGATGTCCGTTGAATGTAACGCAAAAATGGATCTGATGGTATCAAACGCAACGAGGACCGTTAGATTAAATTCCCACGTCGGCAAATTCCGTGAGAGAGCTGTTGCAAGTGCAGACTTGTCTTTGTCATGCCCTGGACCACGTGAGATCTCAAACAACACCACCTCATACGCGTCTTCCCCAGCAAATGACTTCCACGCTCCAGTCGTTAATTATTGTCAACACACATAATTTTGTGTACAAAAATATTGTTTTATTATTAAGGAGTGATTTTTGTTAATTTTTAAAAATTTATATTTATATGTAATTTTTTAAAATTTTAGAAGAGGTAAGTGAAAATATTTCTTTTGTGTATAATAAAATTTTTTTCTATTTCGGATATCTTGTATGTCAAAAATACTAAAATTGCAAAAAGAAAAAAAAAATTCTTACTTCAATTTTTTTTATATTTATAAAAATTCTAATTTTTTAAAAATATTATTCAATTTTTTTAATATACTTATAAATTTTTGAAAAATTTTATTAAAAATATAAAATATAATTTCATCAAATCAAATATAATTCTGTGTTGAAATTTAAATTTTAGAATCTTATGTTTATAATTATATTTTTCTCTTCTTTATTCACTTAATCATCAAATATTTAGGCATATAAAACAAATTATTAACATTAACAATTTAAGCAACAAATTTAGTCTATTTCAATATAATCATGGACTAATTTTATACTTGTCAAATTGACCAAAATTTATGAAAATTAAAAAATACAGCAAATCATTTTAGATTCATATCATTTTCCTAAATTAAAAGGTTTACAAATTGGAGATAATTATTGATTTCAATTTAAGTTACTTATAAAAATTGAAGTTAAAATAGAAAGGCATGGTGTACAGTGAAATATTTATTTGATATATTTAAAATGTAGCCATAATGGTAAAATTTGTGAGGATTATAAAAAATGAATGAGCATATTTAAAATATATTCTTATTTATTGTCTATATTAATGTATAACTACATTAAGATCTATAATCACAAAGAATTAAAAATGTCAATACATAATATAATGTAAAAGATGGTAACTAGCACTTAGGGTAAGTACAAATAATTATTAATAAAAAGGAATTAGTTCATATATTTTAGATACAATATCCAATTATATTTAATATAATTTTAATTTATTAATCGACACAACTCATTTTATAATAAACAGCATTATCATAAAATATTATACAATTAATTTAATAGTCAATGGTGATTCATCTCATGAAACACAACTACACTTTGTGTATAAATTCAAAATTAAGAATTACATTTAGTTTAGTATTATAATGATATGAAATCGATAAATATGCAAATTATTAATAAAAAAATTGATTAAATTTTACAAAAAATTACCATTACAAAATACTTTTTTAGTTCTATTTTTAAGCTACAGTAAAAATATTAAATTTTAAATACAATTTTAATTATATTATTATATGTGATAATATCGGTTAAATTCTAAATAAATTTTTAATTATTATATTACTATATATAATAATGTCAATAATTATAAGATTAATAATATTACATATTAAATTAGATTATTTCAAAAATATAAAAATGTAAATTAGTATTGATTAGATGTAAAACAAAGTTTACTTTAAACAACATTAACTTAAACCAAATTTACCATTTATGAAGTTGGAATATTTTTACTTAAAATTTTTATTAATTTATTAGAAATTAGAATTGCTCACGCGCACACTTGTTGCGCGTGGGATTTTCACCAACTAAATGAACGTAATTAATAGTTGAATCGTCTTAACCTCCTCCTTCAGACCATTTTAACTTTCAACGCCCTCTCTCCTGCTTCTCTTTGCTTCTCGACACTCGTCGTACCTCTAGTTTTCTTTCATTTTGCCTCTGTAACAAAAGTTTCCTCGTCAACAAACAACAATTTTCCCGCAATCCCTCCTTCCTTCAAATTTATAACACTATGCTGGATTTTGGCGAAGAACTCACCGCGGGAACCTTCAAAATCCCATGGCTGATATGGATCCAGATTCTTATTCTTCTCTTGATGATTCTTCTTTATTGCTTCAGTATTTCCCCTCTTGATCTCTCAGCAGAAAACAATAATCACAGTAATTTCTCAGCTTTTCCTTCTTCTTCAAATATTTCCAATGATTCCCAGATGAATAAACCAGTTTTCAAGCAGAATACGACCATTAGAAATCGCGTGCAGCCTTCCCAGGTACGGTTTTTTTTTCCTACCCCTTATCTGTTTGGTTGTCGAGAAAATGTTGAAAGAAAGTTGTACATTTATTAATTTGTTTTCGATAATGAGATGGGACAACATGGATTTGTTATTTTATTCATAGATTTTAGTTTAGGCAGCCTAGGCTTCTGTTTGAAAGCAGCTTCTTAAGAAATTAAAAAAAAAAAAAGAAAATTGAATAATTGATGAGTTCTGTCGTCATTATTATATTTTTTTTATTTTTCTTTTGGGTAAATACCTTTGTGTTCACGCAAGGGTAGAGGCTCTTTGGAACATAGGGTATGGCAGTGTACGCCTGTTTGGTTCTTATTTTTAACTTCTAGTTCCCGTTTAAGTTAAAAACACGTGAAAGGATAGTCGGAAGAAGTGCTTTTCATAAGCTGAGAAAAAGCCTGAAAGTGCTTTTCTCAAAAGCACATCTCAATGGGTTTTATAAATTATAACCATCACTTTACAACCATCACTTTACAACCATCACTTCTGTTAGGTCATAAATAAAATAAATTGGCACTGAAAATTTTAAATTATTATAAATAAAATAAATAATATTTAAAATATTATAAGAATAATAATAAATATTTTAAACCAAAAATGATGACGTGGATAAGCGCTTCTAGGGGGAGAAAGTATCCAAACACGGCCTGAATGGTCTGAACCTGGAGGAAAATGAAGCTTCCTTGTGAGGTGGTGGCAAGCATTATCCCCACGACTATTGTTGTTTATGAGAACACGTGTCTAAACTATTTTCCTTGTATTTTTAAAAAATAATACCAAATATTTTATTCTGATTTTAATTTTAAACAATTATTTTGTCTATTAATTTTGACAACATTATTCTCAATTTCCTTATTTTTGTTTTTAAATAATCTTATAAATTCTATTTTAAAGAATTACTTAATTAAAATTTCACTAATTACCCTTTTTGGCAAGGACAAATTATTCTCAAATTATGTGATCAACTTTAATTTTTTTTCAAATTGGTCCAATTTGGTTGAAACTTTCAATACTTCTGGATGATCCAGGCTGGCATGGGCATGGTGGCTAGTATTATATTGTCTTCACGTTTTGTTATATTATTTATTTATATGTATATGGGTTAATAACATTTAGGTCCCTCAATTTCTACATTTTTCCATATAATTTGTTTATTCATATGAAATAGGTCTTTAATCCAGTGTAACTCTTGTAGAAATGGCCATCACAATGGAAGTGTATGTAACTCTATACTAAAGGGTTTCTATCTTTTCTTTGGAAGAAAAATGAATGGTTATAGAATTCAAATAACAGACTGCTGATGTTTGAATGGAAATGGACTTGAGCTTGAGAAAGCACTTTGAGAAAGGCAAAAGTTACAGAAGAATGAGAATGAATTTGAACAAGAGAGAAACACTTTTGAGAAAAGCACTTTATCTAGCTATAAGAGAGATGTTGTTAAACATGATTTAGATTGAAATGGGTATGCATGAAGAGATTTTGTAATGCTTTTGTGAAATCGAAAATGCATGCAGAGAGGAGAAACTCAAAGTATAAAAGGAGAAATAGCAACGGGCACAAGTAGAAGAAGAATAGAAGAGATTAATACGACAGCAGAAAGGGAAAGAACTTCTGCAAAGGAAGCAACTGCAAACAGTACGAATTATCATCCCTGCCATTATTTCAGGCTTGCTAGAATTGCATTTCTCAAATGTTTAGGCTTGGATTCTGAGAATTCAATTTCAGAACAAAACAAAAGATAGTATTTGTATCAAGTAAATTTGTCTCCACTTTTTATTTAAAACTAAAAAAGAAGAAGAGAAAAAAAAAAATCTCTTTATCTTTGTTCCTCTTCAGCTTAGAGACTTTGATTATTAAAAGATTTTGATTTTAATTACATGTTAAGGTTGGCGTTTGACTTAAAAACTTAAGCTGATAATAATGTTTATGTTCTAATAGTAGGATCAATTATTATTATTAATATAAAAAAATTTAAAAATAAAAATAGGGCAAGAATAACCCATGAAGATTATAAGAAACCCACATTGAAATTTTAAAAATTTATGAAAATTTTATTTGATGAGAGCATTCTTAAATCAACAATCATGGGAATCATGCAACTTAATAAAATACTTTCTACAAAATTATAAATCTATTAGAATTAATTGGTATACATGATCAAGCAATTAATTTGATAATTATCATGTGTCTATATTTTAAATTATTTACATGAGTTAATACCATAATAATTTTTAGTTTTGTGTTAATACAAGTATTATTGAATATATACTAAAAATTGAGGTGTTATAATTTTAAAACTACGACAATTATTGAAAGATAGCTAAACAATAATATAATTAAAAAAATTAAATAATAATTTTTTTTTAAAAAAATTTTGCTCTCAACTTCAAAACTTATAAATTTTAATTCTACTAGAATCTGGTAATTTCGTAACATTAAATTAAATTTTTTAATAAAAATAATAAAAGAATTAAGATTGACATCTTTATATTGTATTTCTAATTAAACACAAATAAAAAGTTGATAAATGCATATTTTTATTTTATGGTTAATATTTATCATTCATTTATAGAATTAACTTATTTTTTAATTATTAATAATTTTATTTATTAATAATTTGCATAATAGTACTGAATTGAAGCCTTAAAAAAGATCTTTAAGGGGTAATAATAAGAAAAAAAAATACAAGACAACAAGGGGGGATGGATGTATTTATGTCATTAAATGTAGGCAAAGTTGCGAGATCACCAACGAAAAAACATGGCAGGTTTGTCTGAGAAAGTTTAAACCCACATTAAGTATGGCTTCAAGAAAATTAATTACAAACCCTAAAAAGGAAATAAATTAAATACAAAGTGGCAGGTGTCTCTCTTGAACCACTCGAAATGCAAAGTGGCAGGTGATTTACAAGTGAAATAACATAACACCACCACCACCAAACACGGCACAAGAAAAGCAGAAGCAGAAAGCAAGAAGCAAGAAGAAGAAGCAGAAGAGGTAAAAAAGGAAAATGGAAAGTTCAGCAGCAGCAGAAGAAGAGAAAAGAGGAGGAGGAGGAACATATGATTATTTGTACTACAGTCCATGTGATTTCTTTAAACAACTAATCAAAGCTTTGTGCAAGTGCTTGGGAAAGGAAGAAGAAGATCATTATCAACAACAAGCAGAAGCTGAAACAAGTATTTCTGCTTCTGGGACAGAAGCAGTAATGAAAACCACTGTAAATATTTTCTCTCCTTACCCTTCTCTTTTTCTCTCATACCAAACACACACATTTTTGACATTTCTTTTTATGCAGGAAGAAGAACTTGCCACGGAATCAACAACGACAAGGGCAATAAAAGTTACAAGAAGGCGACCACCAAGGCCACCGGTAAGCTCTGGAAGAGGAGGCCATATTAACTGAGACTGTAATCTTCATTTCTACTAGTAAGTTCTTTGTTTTTGTTGCTAGTAATCTGTGTACCGGACTTTTATCAGTGCATTAATTTTCATTATGATGAAGAACCATGGATTGATCCGAACAATTCATTAAATATGATGTTCATTTTCAGATTTCATGCAAAACCTTGATTAATAATATGTTAAGGAAAATTTCATAGATTTATTTTCCTGAATTTATTTATTTTTTATTTTTTTAATATTATAAAAATGTATATAAAATTACTTTTTAAACGATCGAATATAAAAATTAACTTTATTTGTATAAAAAATAATGAAATATTTATTTTTTATTTAAATATTAAAATATTAAACATGCAGGATCATTTTATTATATGTCAATATATGATATGGGAATTAAGTCTCTTACCCATCTATGAGTTTACAATTCATCTCATATTTACAATAATTAACAATGAACTATTCTTTTTTGTTTCCCCCTTAAATTTGTTTCTAATTAATTAATTAATTTTGGAATTTAAAGGGAGTAATAATAGATGGGTCAAATTTTGCTTGGAACTTTCATTGAATTTGCCTTCTTATTCTTAGTACCAAGTGTCCTCATATTCTTGTAGGATATGACACACCATTTTAGACATTTACAAGTATAAATATAAATTTTTATTTTAAATAAATCTTTTAATTTTTATTTCGATCTTATTACGATATAATGAATTATATAATTACAATTATTATTAATATAAAATTTAAAATAATTAACATTAAATTTGATATATAAATTGAAAACTCTAGTCTTATTCAAGTAACACAATGTACAAAATCGAATATAAAATATGTATTATGTGAAAGGAAGGAAGGAAGAAGAGAAGGGGGAGAATTGTGGGGTGGCAGTGGGGGAGGTAAAAATAAATTTGTCGTGATGTAATTTGTTAAGGAGCTGCTTGTCGTTTTATTATTATTTCCAAGAATTATAATTCTACCTCATCTTCCTGTCTCTGCTCAAACAATAAAAAGCTTTTACTCCTTCCAATAAATTTGTCTGCCAAAACACGAGGGAGGGAGGGAGACATTTCCCCTGTAAAAATTGGGTAATTTATAGATATCTCTTTTTTCAAATTTATTAAAATAATAAATAAATAAAATCATATGTATATACACGCACACGTATACATACGCATACAAGACAAATAACATAAAAAATAATAATATATATAATTTTTTTAAAATTAATTTAAATTATGAGATAATTGTGGCTTATGAGTAGAACTACTAGTTATATATAAAAATAATGTTTGAATATTTTTTTTCAACGGCATCTATTAACGCTATTTTATTATCTATTTAATGATTTAATAAATATTTATTATATTATTTAAAATATAAATTTAAAATATCTTGCGTTATTTTACGTATAAATACAATTATGAGTGATATATATATATATATATAAAATTTATTAAACACTTTAATTGTTATATTTTAAAAATACTAAGACTTTAAATGATACAATTGTGCTGTGACTTAGTGAAATAAAATAACTAACAAATGTAAAAATAGGAATGAGTACTAAATATTAGTTATCAAGAAAACAAAAAACAAAGAGAGTTATCAAACACTTTAATCATTATACTTTAAAAATAATAAAAGTCAATTTAGTATTGATGCATTATAATTTGTGAAATAAAATTATTAATTATAAAATATAAGTAAAGGTGTTAAATGGGCCAGCTAGACTCGGTCTGGTCTACGTGAACAATCCTTCGGTTCAGCCTGTCACGATCCAAATCAGTTCGAACTCATTGACTGTGAGTCTGTCGAGCCTGATTTTGGCCTAACACCTTTAAGTGCAATTATGAGATCAAATAATTGATATCAATTATATAAAAAAAAAAAATTAATGTACCAATGGCTTGTTATGTTTTGAAATCGCATCAAAAGTAAACCGTCACAGACGTACCCTTAAAGAGTTATGATTGAAGCCTTTGTACTTTCACTTAACTTTAAAAGCATGTAAGTTATAATGTTTGGTTGTCTCACTTATAATCAGACACAACATGTAATGCTTTTATTTTACAACACGTTGTGACTTTCAAAATCACAACACCTCAATCCTGAAGCATACTCTAAGCTTGAGTCGTAACTCCTTCAAGTAAACCTAACTAGCCGTGTTTACATAGCTAAGTAGCAGAAGTGCCCCCCATCTTTGAACACCAACAAAAATAACCAAAGTTGCAATGTGCAATATTTTATTTTTCTTCCAGTCTTCTTAAGCTAAAACCTGGTCCCCAGTAATTTCTAAGTATTCCCTCTTTCTTTGGTACACAGAAAGCTGAAGGTAACAGTTAACTAATGTATCTTGAACACCAGCAGGTAAATTATTTAAAGCAAATTCACTATCATATGGCCCTTTCCTACAAAAGAAAAGGTGTTGTCTAGGGAATCTTCAAATATCACTTCTATCCTCTCCCACTTTCAAACACTTTCTACAATTTTGGTTATCATTGACAAAAGTATAACTAATGGCTTTCTCCGACAACGTTACCAGATCCGCCACCAAACACATACGGTAGCAGCATCCTTGCTTCACATATCAGGAACCTTGCAATCCATGTTTTTCTTAGCTAATGCACTGTTTTGTCTTCATTGTCCATATCCATTACAAAAATTAATTGTCATTACTGATCTTCATCTTCATCGACACCACCATTTTCACCAAACAACATTTCCCCATGACTTCCACTCTGTTTTTAATACTAGCCTTCCTTCTCTGCTTGAGCACTGAATAAAAATAAGAGTGGATATGAAATTGAGGATTTAAGAAAATCCTCGGAACTGCCACTATTCTTGTTCCTTGATGCCAACAAAGTCATTTAGTATGAGCATCAATTCAAAAAAGCATTACTACAAAATGAGAAAAGGGAGAACAGATTGAAAGAAAAAAGAATTCTACATTAGTATTTCCTTTTAAGGTCCAAGTTATAAGTATTTTTTGTTTCCGTAACAGTGCATGATTCAGAGATGCTTAATCTGTGTATCTGGTTTCAATCCTAAATATTGCCTTCTGAATCCATATAATCATAAGAGATAGTGCTAGATAAACAAAAGCACTCTAATACAGCAAAAAAGTCACATAATATTCAGAAATTTAACATATCCAAAACTTCAAGAACTCGAATCAAATAAGTAAGAGATTTGTCAAACTGTAAATGATAGTTGATTAAAAACAGAAGTAAGCATAGCCTAATGCAAATTTCTGATTATATGCCTGGACAACAACAGCAAATCAACTACAAACAATAAGAAAAATTCCAAAAGCAAACTCATCCCATCACCATGACCTAGTAGGTCCATGGCATCTCATAGTCCAACAACCAAAACAAAATGTGATATCTCTAAAAAAGAGAAGTTGGATATTCCTCACCATAATGCTAGTATGTACAAATCTACTTCTTAGCACGATTAGCAAAGTACTTAAGCACAGTCCTTGAAAATTGGGTGAGGGTGAAAAACATTTGCAAGATTGCCCGACTCTTCACAATCCCTTCCCTCATGCTTCTTGCATTTCTAGCCATCACAGGTCCTCCGGCATCAATTTTCTGGCTGGCTACATCCTGTACAGAAGCTAATCAAGTAAAGAGGAGTAAAATTCATCGTTCAAATTCATCTCAAAACTCACAGCAAAGAGTTTTTATTACAAATGCTATGAACCTGGTGGAGT
The DNA here is from genome assembly GCA_032402905.1 of Khaya senegalensis. Taxonomy (NCBI): domain Eukaryota; kingdom Viridiplantae; phylum Streptophyta; class Magnoliopsida; order Sapindales; family Meliaceae; genus Khaya; species Khaya senegalensis. Next base: position 7,757,193 of record CP135536.1, read on the forward strand.
CATGTTAGTTAACTGACGCAATCTCTCCTCGGCTAAGCGAACGGCTTTGGTGGAGCTCCTTACACCTTGGGTTATATCCTGGCTGAACGAAAAAAAAAACATAATGGGTCAATTTTCAAATCAGGTTGAAAATGATTTGCATACGAGCACATAAGTTTACGATTCTAACCCCAAATCACTAAGCTCCATTGTTAAGTCACTAATCTCCATGCCTGTTAATCGAACAGCAGCCATTGTCTCAGGAAGCTCCTCCCTTGTCACATCCATCAACTTCTCTAGTGACTCCGCCGCTCTTTTGAAGGACTAGATTGGACAAAAAAGAACTAAACATATCAAACAATAATAAAGGCAAAAAATCCTAATATTATGCTGAAAATAGAGAAAATTACATACCAGAAGAGCTGGGATGGCAGAGAAAAAAAGCCAGGTTGCTGAAACCGCTGCCTGCAAAGAATCGGGAATCCGTAAAAATTCATCATGTGATATGTTACCAAACAGTCGATCGAGCTGTTTTACGATAATCTAAAGAACTAATTTTTATTTTCTATTCATTTTTGATGCAAAATTAGATATATTTAAAGAATCACCAAACAAAATTCAAGTTGTTTGACGATAATACACAGAACTAATTTTAATTTCAATTCTGATTTCCAAGCGAGATAATCATTAATCACCACGCAAGCAATGACATTGAGCATGAGGATGTGGCGGTGAGTGAGATTCCAGTTCGACAGCTGGAGAGAAGAGGAGGAGGATGATCCGACGGACAACGTGTAACGAGATGAAACCGACGGCTCCGATGACGACGCATATTCTGATTGTACGGACGGCGGTACTGACTGTCGAGATCGAAGAGGGAGTCTTAAACCGTGCGGCGGACGAAGAGGTGGGCAGCCACGGCGTCCGGAGAAGTCAAACTTGCTGTGATTGGAATTAATTACGGGGTTCGACACTTGCAACTTCGCTGCACCAAGCATTTTTTCCATCGTCCAAAGAGCGGGTAGGCATGCCCAACGACAACGGATCATGTGTCGTTTTTCACTCTTACTTCGCCGGTCTAAGATTTCGACTGAACTGGACTGTTAGAATGGGCTTTTGGGGCCCAGATAAGAGCTTTGGGCCCGACATAAGAGTTTCGGACACTTCTTGGTGGGCTCAGAATTTAAGTTCCAAAAATGCTGTAAATGGGTTTAGGTAATTAATTATAACGCTAAATTTTTTTAATTTTTTTTATTTTAATTATGAATTTTCCTTCTAAATTTCCAACTTTCTATAACAATTTCTGTTCATTCATCACAATTAAGAGACTAAAATAGTATTTGCAGTCTGAGAAAGAGAAAATGAAAGATATTTGCTTTTGCCATCTACATCTCATATTTACAGAATAATGCCCTCAACTTCACCTACAAAAATTCTCAAGTCTTCAAACCCCCTCCCCATGACAATTTCCCCATCCCCTTTACTGTTAAAAATAAAACTTGCAGTACAAAGAGATACACAGATACATAATCATACAAATTGTAATTGCAGAATTTCAATTAAATTTTACCATTAGTTACCTTTTTTGCCTTTTACTTTTTCTTCTTTTTTCCTTGACAATGTCAATTCTCTAATGTAGAGCTCAAGCTTTAACTGCAACTGGTTATCAGCTGCCAACCAGCTTGGTGAATCCAGGACAGTGGGGTATTGTCGGGAACCAAAGATGAAATGGAACTGAGTTTAAGCTGTTTTCTCGCCAACCTTGATGACTTCCAGGACTGTGGCGTTGCAGAAGAAACATCTAACACAATTTAGAAGATGCCGGCTTATGCAGCCATGACAAGAGGTATGGGAACACGGAACGAACTGTGCATCGGCTTTGCTTGTGTAACAGATGCAGCACATGCCATCATCGGAATCTGTTTCTCCCCCAAAACTTGTCCTCTCGATTTCTTGCGTCTCAATCCGGCAAAGAACAAGGCTCAAGAAGCACTCTAGCTGTCCAAGTTTAGAAAGATAACCATCTGCTCTGAAGGATCCAGCCTGGAAAAGCAAAAATGGTGAATTCTAGATATATTTGAATTCTAACAAGTTGAAATACACCCTATAAAAATAAAAATTGTTATGGAGCTCTTTAATCCTCCAAAGCTCTTCTACAGTTACAATCAAATGACAAATAATAATAATAATAAAAAAAATTGAGAGCTTTTGACATTAAAAAAACTCAATTGACCTGTAGAGAAACTATACCAGACACTCAAGCACTTTATTGCACACCCATGAAATTCATGCACAATAAACAGACATTCTCAGAAAGAAAGTGATTAAAGCTGGCAAATATTCACCCAGTTATATTCTAGCAAGTACTGGAATCCGCAATGAATGGTATCGGGGCAGTCCATGCTTGAAAACACACCAACAACATCATTCTGTCCTCTACATTCTGAATCTGCACTAGCATCTAACAAATTCAAGATGATCCCAACAAGAGGAGCTAATATCATGCCTCGGTTTACTTTCTCTAAAGATTGACCATGTCGTCTAAGTGACCTACAAAACCATGCACCATAAAGTATGAATGAGAAATGGATATACTAAAGCTATCAATTAGAAATGTCAACAAAAAATAATAAACAATCTGCTAATCAGGCACATAAAGTGGACAACCAAAATTTTATGAAAGACGGCCAGCCATGATTAAATTCCTTAACAGCAGTTTCTCAACTGACAATCAAGCCACATATCATCACCCTTATTGCAACATATTTTGATATTAATTTTAAAAAGAACCACAAAATTGACTTCATAGGGACAAAAAAAATAGTTCACCTGCAACAGAACTTACAAGTCAAAAAACTCAGCATCGGCTGCTGAAGTTACATGGTTTAGAATAAAAACTATCAACTCAGTTAGCCTTCGGAGGTTTGTATCAGATCCTGAAAGGAATGCTAGAGGGATCTCATGGGTACAGAACTCCAAAACCCTAGCAAGATTGCATGAGAGATCAAAGATGACACAGCATTTCCGTTGCTGGAAATCGGAAACCTGAAAAAGAATGTTTGGTAACAATTTACAGAAAGATGAAGAGTAGGGTGATTTGCAGAAAAGGCCAAAACTAGAACCTTTCACTATTCTGTGACATATGATTCAAGCAAATTGATTGCTCTAAAATTTATTGTCTTAGGGCAGAAGCTATACATACATGGTATTTTTCTTGCATGTCTCGGATGGAAATTGAGAATTCAGTCATTGTCCAGCTGAGAGTGTTAAATAACCGGTTGAGAAAAGCAGAGAATAGCCCCTCATCATTAATACAAGCTTCACGAAGTAGTCTCTACACATAAGAGGGATAAAATAAATCAATGCTCAGAAGTTGAAATGAACAGGAGTGAAAACAAACTATAACAATGGCCCATTATTAACCTGGAAAATAATTGACGATGACGATGATTCCCCATGCTTTGATGAACCAAAGCCATGACCCTTGCACAACCGCAAAAGAATATTAGTTACAGGAATCCAGGATCGGTTATCAAATGCTGAAAGTAACGCTTTTGGCAGTCTAAGAGTTGCAGCCTCATTGCTCTCAAAAGCAGCCAAGTATTCTTTATACTGAACCAGGACCGATATAGATTGCAGAAGAAGATCCCTCAGATCTGCACTTGATATCCTCAGATCATTGAAGTGGGTTACGACAAAAGTAACCTAATCAATAAAAGTCCAAACTCAGAACCCCGGCATAGAGAATATTTAGAACTAAAATCTTTCAATAAAGCACATGTTTGATTTGAAGGTTAATTATAATGGTGGTAGAAAAATAAGTTAAACTACATCTCTCTCTCTCTCTCTTTTCTGTCAGGAATTTCTCAAAAAGAAGAAAATCCCGTAAGGCCCCAAAAGCACAACCACAAAATTCTTTTAATAAAATAAAAAACAAAGGCATCCCTTTATCGCCTAAAAATGCATGATAGTTTCAGAAAAAATTGAAAATGTTAAATTCACTATAATTTCAGATCACCAATAAAAACTCCAACAATTCATACATGCTCCTTTATTCAAGAATGTCAATTGAATGACACAGAATGGACTTTGTGGACTCTTAATTCCAATTACCCCACTACCCAGCAACAGATTATGGAAGATTCCCATCAACCTACATGTTCATATTTTTCATCATGTCTGTTTCTTCACAAATAAACTCTAAATAGAGCAAACAGAATATAAAAAATAAAAAATAAAGAGAAGAAAGCACAGAGATTGACAGATGAGACATACAAATGAGGCAAGTCCTTGCTTGACAAATATTGCAGAAGGAACAAAAGGTGGGTCGCTTTTCCGTAAAACATGAAAGCAGTCAACCTGAAAGTGTCATCCAGTTAGAAGTTAATAACAACTCAGGTAACATATAATAGAAGCGAGCTGCCAGAAAAATATTGCACATAGTGGTACAGCAGACATTCAAGACAAAAATATACAGCACTTCAGTGAATTTTTCTCTATGAAACTTCATTTTTCATGATTATGTGAAGCACATCTAGAAACTCTGACTCTGAAGATGAAATCATTTTTCTATTTCTAGACATATACTTGGTTAAGGAAAGGCACATATATGAATTGATGGCAAGAGAAAAATATGAATACATAATTTATAATAAAAACAAATCAGAACCGGCATGCTGAGCCTTGTTATCTTACATTTTCTTCAAAGTCACACAAATATAATTTCTCTCCAGCAGAAAAGTGACACAAAATGATCAGCCATAATCATATATTGACAGCCTATATTAGGATCAAATGCTGACAACCAAGAAAGAAAGAGACAGAAGAAAGAAAGACATTTATCCGTAACTTAAAATCTCACTCTGTAGTTGAATCAACTAATTCCATAATGCCCTGAATAAATTGCAAACATTTCTGTCAAAATGCACCGTAGACTTAATCAGTTTCTGTTAAAATGAACGGTAAAATTACTCGTTTTGATCTAATTTCACCAATCATAGTAGTATGAGTCCAGGAAGAGATGTAATGAGTTCTCAAGACAAGCAAAAATTACTACATAGTTAATACATGCAGCATTAATAAGTCAAAACATAGTGTACCTACCACATACTTCTTACTATGTATGATTTCTCTATGGTTAATAGTCAACTAATACACCATGCACAAGAAGGCAAGTTTACCAGAGCTTCAATGTAGAATTCAGGGATATAAATGAACACCGAATCCACTTTACTAAGAACCAGAAGCAGTTGGACAAGCCACATGCATGTTGCATACATTCCTCTTTGCTTCCACCAAGAAAATAGAGAAATACGATACCTGTAAAGTACAATAAGGAGACCAACTGAGACCAAGAATACAGAAGAGCAATAAACAAAGAATTCTGGTCACACAGGAAATTGCCGTTTTCAATGGAGTTTTTTTTTTTCCAATTTAAGGTTGCCTATAATACTCGAACAAAATTATATAAAGAATCAGATCTTCCAATGTGAAGCTCTAAAATTTTTCCAATTATGGCTTCATTTATTATACATGGTGTTAGCCAGAAAACAAAATCACTAAATGTATAAAGAAAAATGTTAATTGACAACCTTTACAACAAAATTGTTTAACAGAAGCTCTACAGGCCTAGGTGCAGCAGTATATGTCTACGAGGGTCTACAAGAAGGCATCAGAGGGCACTAGGCCACTGTACAACTCAAAACATAATTGAAATAGTTTTGCAAAACAAAACGAAATTGTGTGGCCTATAATGAATTCTATTAAACTATACTCAAATAAATAAATAAATAAATAACAAGTGGAAGGGGAGTTTTAACACACAACAAAAAAAACAAAATATTGAATTGTCTTCCAACAGTCCTACATATCCAAACAGAATCAAATCCACTCCACAGTTGACACCATAATATAACAGAGAATACAGAATGCATTAAAGAAGCATGTAGAAGCACAATCAAAGCTTTACCAAAGAGCAATGATAGGTCCTATACATGAAAACATACACAAATAGCATATAACTTCTCAAGTCACACAAAACTTCAACAGAACTAAATGGTCAAAAATAAGTAGAGCAAAACCAGCCAAAACTACAATATAAACCATAATGGATTTTTTTTTTTTTGAACCAAAGAAAACAATTCAGATCTTAAAACATTAGTGGAGAAGATCTAGTTGTTTGGTTCATCAGAGAACTTCTATCTCATTGTTCCCCCTATAGTCTGAAAATCAGAGAAGCATATTATCACAGAATATAGTGATGAAATAGATTGCAACTGTCAATTTCAGAAAGAAGGACAGATAAAAATATGAAAAAGAAAGATTGCTGTCAAAGTTTGAAAATCCTGGCCATAAATTCAGGAAAGCACCCACCTTGCAGATGAATGCAATGGCGGGAAGAAGAGACACCCATAACTCAGGATGCATAAGATGCAGGTTAGTGAATTCAAAGACTTGCAATTGCTAGCATGAACCATAGTTTAACCAAGCAAATGAGAGATATTTTGTTATAACCTTAAGCCAAAAATGGAGAGGGTATGTGAAGGGCACAGACAAATTTAAATTGTCAGCAGACTTCAAAAAAAAAGGAAAAGTCAACTGTAACTTAACAAGCTCTTCCACATGGTCATCTTACCACGTACAATGTCTGACACAGTCAATAACGTCCTCTCGATACTTATTACGAGCCTCCTTCAAACGCTTTAATTGCTCGCAGCAAGCTCGTTCTCTTATTTGTTTTTCAGTTTCTTCCAGGAGAGATATTGTCTGTGATTGATGAGACATGTAATATGATGCCTACAAATAGGAAGAATTTCTTTCAGATCTTATACAACTATCAAAGGAAAAAAACCAAGGACTGTGCGAATAACAGATTAGCTAGTACAAACACTGTTTGCATGCATCACGTTTGGATGTTTGGAGCAGTGCAAGGGAAGCAAAAATGTTAATGGATATTAAGCATGCAAACCAAAACAGAAGGCAAAGTACCTGACACATAACAATAAATTGTTCAAAGCAGATGTACACACTTCCCCAACTGCTCAAAATCATGGGAAGTATGTGACATCAGTAGGATGATTTAAACATGCCAAATCCTATAAAACTAGGAAGATGAACACCACAGATAGATTGTTTTGTTATTATATAACAGCAATCATGTAACAGCTACAGGAAAGATGACAGAATGATAATTCACCAACTGGATCTACTCAACTCAGCTATCTGCAGTTCTCACCCTATCACAAAGGGAATAGTTATTCTGTATACCTAACTGTGTAGCCATCAATACTTGTATACTTTAACAAATTATCAGCACAGAATGAGGCAAAGTTTGAGGAACCTGAAGTTCATATTGCATGCAAGGACTACATAACAAGTTGGCACATAAATTTCAACGTCTAACATTCAGAATCATATGGAGAAAAATATTAGACATAATGGAACAAAGAACAAAATTTTATCAAAACAAAAAACAAAATGAAGGAAATAAAATTCTGCCATTTCCTGACCATTGATATTCCGCCATTTCCTAACCATTTCTCAGGTACAACCCCAACTAATTAAAAGCTCAGTCTCTTGAACATCAGCTGCCTGTACTTTTGCTACTCCTTTTTCCAACAATAGAGGAGCACAATATTATGACATCAATAAATGCAGACAATAATGTTCTCTCCGATTTTTAAGTTTCTTTAATTTATGATGATTAAGTATAAGGTCTGCAATAACCACAATCATTAGAAGTAGAGGCAAAAGGTGAGAGTTCTATAAATTTCATTCTCCCAGCTTATTGTACCATTATTACTTTGCACCACGCTTTATTTTTAAGCTTTTAAGAATTTCAGATCAAACCCAAGTCAAATCACCAGTAAGATCAAAACAGATACAAAGAGGACAAACTAGCAGTAATAAAAACTTCAACTGAAAACACAGAACACCAAAATACTAATTTAGGAGAAAGCTTTTGCAACACAATAACCTCACCTGCTTAAAGTTTGGTGCAACACCTATATGATACAGCAACAGCAATGCATCCAGAAGCTCCTCCTCTCTAAGTGTAGCTGCAGACATATTACTCTCTCTTGGCAAAATCCTTGTGTGCCGTACTGGATGATAATCAAAGTCGGATTCAGATTGATCACTGGTGCTAGGTTTATCAGCAATCTCATCATTCAAACTTCCTGTACTACACTCTGTAGCAACATGAGCAGACCTTTCAGGAACTGAACTGCAATGGCCTCGAGAACCTTTAGTTGTGTGTCTAACTGGATACTTCAAGCTTCTTGTGAAATCAGCGTCATAACTAGAACAACAACATGGTTTCTGCTCGGTTAAATGAGTTACTCGAGTTTCTTCGTCATCCATACAGCCTTCCTCCCACCGGATCATTTCAGCTTCCTGATCATATACAGGATGAGATTTTGATAGATGACTAAATGATCCCCCAAGTCTGGAAATGTCAGCTCGATGAGAATCATTCTTAAGAAACAACCCTAAGGGAAAGCTTTGTTGACCACCTCTATGCAGAAAACTGACATCATGACCACCAGTTTCAGATCTCTTCAACCAGCTACATGTATCACCAATGGCAAACCCTTCTGACAAAAAATGGAGTATGACTGTATATAAAGAGACGAGAACAGAGTTGCTTGATACTCCAGGAGGTGGCAAATTACGATCTGCTCCTCTGTTCTTCAGCAAAATGTTCTGTATAAATGTCCTAAACACAGATCCTGGAAACTGGGGGGGCAAAATAGGTGGTATGAACTGAATGACTAAGAGGCATAGCTGCCTATGCTTCTCCTCAATCTGCACAAATAAAAAATAATTTTTTTAAAGAGGGAACAGTTCTAAGCCATGGATGAAATCAATTTCAAACAACTAGCACCGAGTATGAAGATAATTCACTGAATGTTATCCCCACGTCAGCCATTCAAGTAATTTTCAGAGCAAGCAAGTTTTTTAGATTATATACTACACACATCATGCATCAAATGTAAATCCTAAAAGGTATTCAATGGATACTGACATCAGAAGTTGTTTGGTAAAAATACTGTTATGTGCTCTAAGCATAGTCACAAGATGCTTCACAAGTGGGGTGACGTGACCGATATCACTCGTAACATGTGTCCTCTAACTCACTCTTGAAGTATGTAGAAACTGATGTGGTTCATCAATCACATCCAAGATTAATTTTCAAAAGCTCATGAAATTCATACCACTTAGGGTATGCAATAAAAAATTTTAAAACCTGGAACAGCTGAATTTTCATATGTTCACATATGTATGGATAATCCTCTCAAGAACCCAATCAATATGAGGTAATCTACACAGCACCAAATCGTTAAAATATGTTAAAACACTCAACTAGTAACAAAACTTTTCAACTTTCTTTTCAATTATCAGAGGCTTTAAACTAACTACTGAGGATAAATTTGCTATATCTTAACCTAATAGATCTAAGGTAGCAAAGGAACACTAAAACATAAAACAGAAATGTATAATCATACATCAATCACCAACTATGAAACACCATAGTTAGAAAAGTTGGTTCTGCATAATAAGGGTGTACCTTACTGACTGCTTCAGATAAAGCAGTTGATGTCAACATCATGCTACTTTCATAGGACACATCCTCACATGAACCAGGCCACCAAACAGAAGGCATGATGCTCTGAAGATCATGACTGTTTGGACTCTTCCTTGACAGAAGGCCTTCAAAAATGTATTCGTAATCTGATGACTTCCACCATAGGACCATCAATTCTTCTCGTCTTAAGACATGACATGCCAATGCAAGATAAGGATATGATCCTGAATATGGGCATTCTGTTAGAATCAATGACGCTGTTTTGCAACCAAATGAAAGTGCATTTAGGATATGCTCAAACATCAAATGTGCTCCTTGAAATTGTAGAAAGGCATCAACAACTCTGTCCAGACTGCAATAATCATGCGGCACCTGGGGTCCAAACACCTCCATCAAGAATGACATAAGTATTCCCCACACAACATACTCCATATTCCTCATGTCTGCTTCAAGAAGAGCGAAGAACTCCTCACATATCCCGTAAGAGACAGGGTAGAATATTTCTTCAAATGAGACAAATCTCTTCAGTCTCCTGGATTTCTCAACTGATGAACGCTCAGCACGCTCCATTCCTAACAGCCTTGAAAAGCACTGTAGCAACTGGGTAGCAAAAGTGTTTACAAGGGGAGGTTCTTGAAGGGGAAGGTAACAGTCAATTGGGTATTTAAAGGGGCGAGCCCCAAAATTCAACGCACACCTTTCACCTTGAGAAATAGAGACAGCAGGGTAATAACCAAATCCAGGCCCCATCTTGCGGATACCAGAAAATGCTACCCCAAGTGAAACACCATTTCTATAGAATGATATCTCATTAGAATCCAAGTCTATGCAGCATCCAATGATATCACCAGCTACCCATGGTTGACCGTATTGCTCGGCTTCCTTATTCCATTTCTTAACCCTTCTCCCATCAAAGGCATATGAATCATCAGCATCACCTACTCCCTTATGGTCGGTGAATGGGCAAGAAAGAGTTGCCCATCCAAGTTGTTGTACCCCTGAAGTCTCTAAAGTCACTTCATACATCCATTTTCCCTTCCAAACACAAACATTAGCTCTCACACTACTAAACATTGCCAAGCTCTCGATAAGCAAAGGCAGCTTAACGATTCTAATGTCACCACAAATGCTGAATTCTTCAAAACCAACAATATGGGGTCCACTTCCATTATCAACAATACCTATCCCATCTCTATTACCAACCACAGCATCTGAATTGGAGTAATATTTTGAGAAATCATTCTTTATAATAGAACGGACTAAATTGCGGTTGACTGGACAAGCCAAAGAACCAAGTGATTTGTTGGGTAGGCCAAATATGTACTCAAGAGTTCTCTCCACGGACTGATGGCCGAAATCATCGCAATACGAAACAAAATGTGATTTTGAAGAATTCTCTTTTCCATCCTCACCATTCAAAATCACTGCCAATCCAGAAGAAAGCCCACCAATCCGCAGGCCATCTTCTTCCATTCGCAATTATAATCCAAAGATATCTCTATCCCTCAAATTCACACCACCACTGAAAAAACTATATTTTCAGAACTCAATAATTCCAAGCTACTCCAAAGTCAAATAAACCTCTAAAAACCACGACCTCTCCAAACACAAGTTTCAGAAACCTAATAATCTAATCTACCATCCCCGTATCCTCAACCCTGAAACTTCAAAATTTTGAGCGCTTAATACTCCAATTTAACAAAATCAAGCCACATAAAACGACTTAATAGCTAAAAACTGTAAAAGAAAACAAACAAAATTACACAAAACAGAAACAAAATTATCCATTTTTATTGCCACAAAAAACAGGAAAACAAATCAATGTTAGCAACAGTCACTTGCACAAATAACAACTTATATCATTTATTCCACATGGCCAGCGCAAGAAAACATAAAAATTTGCACTTTCACTTTCAGATAAAACGAAATCAAATCATTTCCATACAGCCAAAAAGTTGTTCAATCAACGCAGTCCCTTGAATAAGAAAATTCAATCAATACTTTAATCAAATAAATTAATAAAATAAGAAAAAAAAAAAAAAACTTACCAGTGAATCTTCACGTTGTAATTACCACGCGAAATGGCAAAGGCGGCGGTCTCAGTGCTAGAGCTTGCACGCGCCATTAAATCAAAGAGAGAAAGCAAAACGTAAAGTTCTTTGTAGAGAGAGAATGTATTTTTCTCTATTTTAATTTAATTTTTTGAGAGTGTGGACTCTGATTGCCAAACGTCGGGGAAGGGAAGAGGGGCAACGAACGAACCGAACCGGGAGTCTAGTTTCCAGGTTTTTTTGTGCCCAAGACATCAAGTGAGATAAACTGACACGTGGCGGTTGGTGTCCGAAGTTACCGGTTTGATGACGTGGCCGATGATGTTATAAATCACGCCTCCAACACCGATCTTTTCCTCTTGCGGGATTCCTTCTTTCTTCCACCGTCGTCTGTTAACGACTTTTACTGTGTGCTGTTACTGTAACTCAGTCAACGGTTTTCTAGGTCTTGTGCGTTAAATCTCCTCCCAATTGGATAATTAAAATTTTTTTAAGAAAAATTAATTATTATTGTAGTAATAAAAGTATTTTATGATAATTTAAATAATTTTTATTTTTATTTTTTACACTTGCTATTGAATTTATCTTAATAATTCAATGGCGAATCAACCAATTCAAAATAAACACGAAACAGAATCTCAATCCAGATATGGATTCTGCAAGCTGGAAAAATTGTTCTTGATTTTGTTTTTCCTCGCTTTTCTTTGATGGGTACATTCCAGAAAACTTACGTGCCCACCACGTGTTCGATCAAATGTCCCATGTTTTACCTTAAACGAAGATATTCCAACATGCACAAACAAACGCTACAGCGTGCGCACCAGAATGTTGATAGCCTTTTAACGATTCTGCTGATTACTTTGATTCTCTCTCTCCCTCGGTCATTCAAAGTGCTCACTGTTTGCTCCATTTTCCATATGTGTGGGAAGAAAATTAAGAGGAGACGAATTCTTTTCTCTCGCTATCAGCATTTGTCTGCTTACTTCTGTGCCGCCTTCATATGTTGTCATGGATTGGATGTGGGTCTTTCTTTGAAAATTGTGTGTCTAGAATTGAAAGTTTTTCCTCCATAATCAACGGATTATGCACTTCTAGAAAATTTATAATAAATAATTTATAAATAATAAATTTTGAGAATCCACGGTCACTAATATTAAGTAATTATCTCGAATTTTTTTATTAAAATTACATGTCAAAATATGATTAACTTTAATTATTTAAATTATTAGTCACAAATTATTTTTATTAATTTTAAATAAAAACTATTTTTGTGACAAATGATGTATGAAAATGCAAGAATAATCGCTTCTGGAAGGTAACACGTTGCACCGCGTCACGAGACAAGACAGATCATGTGATATGGGGAGCTGAAATTAAAGGCTTCCACGAGACAATCGTGGAAATATATGAAGCTTTTTTGGGTTACAAAAACGACAGGTGGCACATAACGGAGTGTGGAGTGATTGATGTCTTGAAATAACAAAATTGCAAGACAGAAGCATGAAAATGCAGTGTACTCGATTGTCCGGAAGGCAACACGTTGCACCACCGCAGTGAGACAC
>CP135536.1:7790209-7810852 GCA_032402905.1 Khaya senegalensis
AATTAATCCATGGAAATTCTCTCTCCTTTTACCTTCATCAACAAAACAAGTGAATCTCCAATATCTATAACTCATATCATGCTGTTAATAATAATAATAATAATTCAACAAAAACATCAACAAAATCCAACTTACATAAATACATACATGTAATATATGTGTATATATATATAGAAGAAAACTATATTATATAGATAGTGTTCAATATCTCTACCAGTCAACTCCATGAACATGAGCTGCCATGGCTGCTGATCTTCCACCGTTCCCATCAACATTTTCATGAAGAGCTCTTGCACTCTCTACAGCAGTACTACTGTTCTTTGGGAATACTTGTGTCCCAAGAGAGTAAAACCCCATGTTAAAATTCTGAAATTCTGCTTTCGCAACAGAAAAGGAGTGGTTCATTCTGTTGATTTCTGCAACACCGGCAACACTTTGGTTTATGTTCATTTGATCTTCTTGTCTGGCCATGGAGGTTTTTTCTCCCTCGGTTTCTCTATATTTGTTGAGATAAATCTTCAACGGGCCGACGTAATTCTCAAACCCTAGAGTTGTCATTGCCCACAGAAGATCGTCCCCGTTGATCGTCTTCCTCTTCTCTCTTTGACATTTATCCGACGCTTCGCCGGTGATAAAGCTGATGAACTCGGATACACATTCTTGTACGGTTTCTTTTGCTTCTTTCGAGATTTTTGCATTGGCCGGAAGTGATTTTTTCATGATCCGGCTCACGTTCGCGATGGGGAGAAACCGGTCTTGTTCTTTCGACGAGCTGTCGGATATGTTACCGGACGAAGGACTGCCGACAGGGCTCGTTTGTTTTCTTTTTCCGGTCATGGAGAAGGAGGAGGGTTAAAGACGGAAAAGAAAAAGAAGCGGAAGTGCTTTTTTTTTAAGTGATTATTGTTGTAGGAATCTCAAGAAGGGGAGTTTGTATTTATAATATAAATTGGAGTGAAGGGAAGCTAAAAGCTAGAAGCCAAAATATAAAAGTGGAAAGGCGGTTTGGCGTAGACCGAAAAGGGAAGAAACAAGCACTTGTGGGATTCGAATTACTTTCAAAGGGACGGGTTTAGGAGTGTGGAATCTTTGAGGGGGCAAAAAGTAAAAAGAAAATTACAAATTAAAAAAATTATAATTAGAAGAAATAGAAACTTATCCAACAACAATTAAATTAATTAATATTTTAATAATGATATACAGACAGAATCAACAAATATTAAATATCAAAACTACAGTATTTTATATTAATGTAAAATAAATTTAAAGAATTTTAAGTAATTTTTTAAAATTTTAAAAATATGAATAATATTTTATAATTTTATAATTTATTTATTTTAAAATTTATGGTGTTGATTTGGCACAAATATTATTTTTCTTAAATCTGAAGTGGGATTAGGGTGAAGTAGAAGGCATGTGTTGTAAAAAAGCACTTTTTGGACTACAATAATGAAAACTTTTTCGTTAATTTATATACTTTAAAATTTTTTTTACAAAAAAAAAATAAATAAGAAAATTTTAAATAAAATAAAGAAGATTAATTATTGTAATATATATATATATATTTAAAATTTATTTATTTTATTTTAAATTTTAAATTTAATTATTCATAGCCTCTCTAGGTGAAGAACTAGATTCACCACTTCCCACTTTAGTTGACCTTATTTAAGTAGAAAATTACAGTCCTTCATTCTATATATCCATTACTTAATGATGAATTGATAAACTTAATTAATTACTTGTCCTATGTATGCTTCAACTCTTGAACAGGTAGAAGGGACCCAAGTCTACTAAATAATGGAGGAATAAATCCTGAATTTACAGATTGGACTGCAACCTACCAAAATTTCCCCCCCACAACTTCTGTCTTCTTCCAGATATTCTCACAATTTATTTACAGATTTTCTCATGATTTTGTGGATCAAGCTATCATCCATTCAGATAATCTACAACTCTTTTTTTTAAAAAAAAGAAAAATTAAAAATTAAAAATTAAAATATAATTTATAAGTTGAGAAATGTAATGAATATAATTTAAAATGAAAAAAAGATTAAAAAAATTATACAATTTAATTAAAGTAACATTCTTACTTTTTGATAATTTTAAATTATATGGTAATATATTCGGATCTGTTATGTATTTTTTAAAAAATTTTATTGTTATAATTTTAGGGTTTTTTTTGTTATATTTTTTTAAAAATGTTGTTAAATATAATTTATAAATTAAAGATTGTAACAAAAGAGTTAGGCAATTTTAAATGAAATTTCTTATATTTTATTATATTGTAAGGAAAATTTTATGGATGGAGACGAATGTGGCATCTTTGTACGGGTAAAAGAGTTAAAAAGTTATTGTAAAAGGAAGATTGGTATGAACTAGCCTAGCACATATGCTCTTTCATTTCACCTTTGCTTCTCTTTTCTTGTTTGATGTCTCTCCCAATATTCTTTATCTCCATCACATCCAAGAAATTTAATTTACAATGTTAACTTTTACAATATTTCTTTTAGGATTTGTATAATCTTATGTTTCGTAAAATAATATGTTAATTTATGTTCGCAAATCATAAATTAGAAAACACTTATAAAAAAAAAGATAGAATCATAATTTAAAATATCAAAAAATATATCAAAATTTAAAAAGTGTGTAAATTTACCTTTTAAGTTTTCTTTACTATTAAAAATACATTTTCGAATTTTTTCATCACTTTAATTTAGAAATTGATTTAAAATCGATTTTTTTTTATTTTGTAACAAAAAATTAAAATTTTTTAATGTTAAAAAAATAAATAAATTTATAGCTTTTTTCATATTCACCTTGTAGATACATAAATTGAAAAAATTAATTAGCTTCTTACAAATAATTAGATGCCAAAGATGAAATTATAAAGAATAATAGGTTCAAAATTTACATCTTGTGACTTTTCTATAACTCCTAGTTGTTCATAGTCTATCACTTTGGACCAAATTCTTGCTCATAGTTGTTGGCTAATTAACTTGTTAAGTTCATAATTAATTGTTTAATTCTTACAAAAACATCAATCTTAATAGTCAAACCCTAAAATTCACTATATATATAAACCCCTAAATGAACACAAATGTGCCAAATGGCTTATTTTCCAACTACCTTTTACCTATTCCTCAACTATATTATAATATGGACTGTCCCTAAACTTCTTGTCTCCTCAGTAATTAAAAACTAAAGTCTCAATATTAATTCACAAATGGGTATTTTTTAAAATATATATTTTATTATATTATCCTCACAACTAGATTTGAAAATTCCATATTAGGGTTTGCAAAAATGGAGGGTTTTAGGTCAATGTTTGAAGCTAAAGAAACATATGGTAAAGTCATGAAATAAAATATTTTGTTGAAAATTATTAATTAAGAATATTATAAACTGTTAGAATATTGGTGAACAAATGCATACAAACAAATAATATTGATCACCTAAGACAATTCAATATCCTTGGATGATGAACAGGGCTTAACATAAATGATATAAAATTAGAACAGTATTAAAACACAAAATTGTCATACAAATTCTTTGTATGAATTCCTTTCATACAAACTAGCATGTAAAATTATAATATTATCACATATTTTATATTTTTTATTTTTTTATTTCTATAAATTTTTACTTACTCTCTTGAAAATATAAAAAACGTGACAATGGTATAACATTGAATTTATATAAAAAAATTTTATTTATAGTATTGTTGATAAAATTATTATTTTTTTAATCTAGTGTGCAAGAGAGTCATTCTAAATTATTTATATCAAAAATTTTTAAGTGTTGCTATTTAGATTCCTCTAAACTCTTCTTAAAATTTCTTTTCTTAATTTATAATTTTAATTGTAGCTTAAATTATGTTAAAAGACAAAAGACATATCATATATTTTACTTTTTATTAAACATTGTTAACACCCCATATGTTATGCATATAATTTATTATTTTTACTAAATTTTAAATTGTATTCATTTATAAATTTATAGGATTTTTCGATATCCATCTTAATTATGCTATAAAAAATATACAACATCACTCCGATAAGACAGAAACACCAAAAAGAGAGAGAAAGTAAAATTAAATTCTAAAAAAATAAGTAAAATTAAAATTTAAGAATTAAAACAGTACTCCTAACTGAAGGATAGAAATTAGAAGTAAAATTCTTTTTTTTTAATATGTTGGGAATAGAAAGATATAATTATAAAATATTATAGTATATTACTGTTAGAAATTAAAAAAAAAATAGTTATACTTCTAACGAGGTTATTAAAATTAAAAAGAATAAATTATTTTACCGATAGTTTGTGAGATATAACCAAAAAAAAATTAAAGAATAGCAGTATATAATGAAAAATAGAAACACAAAAGTTATTTTAGAAATTGAACACGTTGTTATAATAATTTTTTTTTAATTTTTATATATTTTAAGAAGTAAATAAAGAAAAAAAGTTTTAAAAAAAATTTAGAGAGGTTCAAATAACATTACTGAAACTTTTTATTAAAAAAAGTAACTAATATTTGTCCTTAAATACTTTCTTTGATAACATTTTTAAAAAAATGATACAACAATTTAGTTTCTTTTTCTTATTATTATAGCTTATATAAGTTAATTTTGTACTAGTTACTAATTCTGACAAATAATTCATGTTGTATGATTTGATAAATAATTCCTAATTTTGTATTTCCATCAATTATATATATATATATATATGTGGGTTAGAATTAAGAATTTTAATTTTTTACATAATTTCTTACATTATTTTTCAACTATTAGATTAATGTATTTTCAATTGTCAAGATTAAATTTAATATGTACATTATGAGAAAATTTTATGTGGAACGATTTTATTATATCAATACAGGTAATGCGATAAAATCATCCAATTAATAAAATAAGAGATATTTATTTATTAATTGTTAATGAAAAAAGTCAAAATGAATTATATAAATTTTTTTTATCACATTAATTAAAAGTGAAATTTACTTTTAATTTTTTTTATACACAACTAATGAATGAATTTTTTTTTATTAATTAAATAGTTCTATTATATCATTTATGTTGACGTAATAGAATTGTCATATCTAAAATTTTTTTATGTATTAATGATGATGTATTATTTATACTTATTAAATTTAATTTTAACTATTTAAAATATATTAATATAATAATTAAAAAATTAATATAAAAAATTGTATAAAATTTGAAGACTATAGATTATTTTCCTGTACGTATAGTATATATATATGTTTTAATCATGTAATTAAAAGATTATATATCACTAATTTACAATATTTATTTGTCTTGATAAAAATGGGACATTTGTGAGATTTGGTCGATTGTGTTTGTAAGCTTCATTTATTTTATTTATATTTTAATTGTCTCAAAGGAAACATCGTGTTTACATATAAATGGAAGGATTTGTTGAAGTCAAAATTTGCCTTTATTTTGTGCTTTAATAATAAACGAGTTAAACAAACCGAACATGAATTAAAATAATTAAATATTTATGCTTACATATGCATTGCTATCTTAATAATTTTACTATTTGCCTCTTAAGATTCCTTTGACTGCCCCGTAGAATCAATTTATTTTTTAATAAGTACAAGTTAAAAAAAAATATGAAAAAAAGATGAGAATTTGAATCCAAACACTGCTTTAAAATATTTATATTTAAAAATATCTCAAGTATTTTTATGTAATTTTTTTAATTTATTATTTGGAGAATATGAATATCCTACTACATTAATAAAAAATAGACTAAGTCTATATTTATTAGTTAATTTGTAACATAATTTTGTTTTAATGTAAATATGAGAATGATAGAATTACATAAAAAAAAAAAAAATTCATCTATTTAGTATGAATTTTTTTATGAAAATTTATTACAATTATGATTTTATCTTATATAGATATTTAAATAAAAATATCTTTATATTTTTTTATATTATTCTTTTACCAATTTAAAAATCAGACAAAATTTTCACAAATTTTATTTTATATTGTATATTGTTTTGTATATGTTTTATAAATTGGAACCGATACAAAGTTTCAATATTTGATGTAAAACTGAAATTTTTGAATGGATTATTTAAGAAATAGGTGAATAGTTTTAAATTTTTTAATATAAAATTATCTAAAAATGAATTTTATCGAGAGAATTTAATTTATTTTAATTTTTTTTAACAAATTTAATCAAGAAAATTTAGTATATTTTAGCAATTGACTCAACAAATTTCATCAAAGAAAATTCTAAAATACACCTATCTCACTTGATAAAATTCATGTTAAAAAATCCAGAAACATTCATCTTCTCATTCAATAATTCATCCAAATCAACAAAACCAGCATATTGATTCCAAAATCCTATAACAATGAATTTCTAAGCCTATTTACTTCAAAAACTAAATCTTAAATTAATTATAAACCAAAAAAAAAAAAAAATAGAATCAAGTAAACACAAATTTCTAATTTGGGTTTACATCAATTACCATTACTAGTCTTCACTGCCACCGATATGCTCAATTCCAGTTCAACAGTAATTTTGAGGTATTGTTTGAAATTCTAGCTCAACAATTCTGAGGTAGGTTTTGGGATTGTTAAGAATTCCTTTGGCTTTTGTTTTATTTTGCAAACGATTTTTGCATAAGTTTTTAGTTGGGAGAAAAAGGAAGAGCTCAGGGGGCATTCTTTTTTATCCAAAGCACTAACTTTCTACTAAGAATAATAAAAAATTTTAGCATTGGCTAAAATTATAAATAAGCTCAAAAATTGGACCATATATATATATATATATATATATATATATATATAAAGATGTTGGAAATAAATAAATGATCAATCAAATACAAATACTAACAACTTCTCCATGTTGTGACCCATTTCTTACAATAAGCTAATACTTTTTGCCATAACAAAATCTGAAAAATCCCCATTCTCCCTTGCATAATCATGTTTTAACAATGCATTGAAATTTTAATGACTAGTCATTAATTTTGCTAACTGATTTTTATAAAGGTTTGGTTCAAGATGTGATGTAAATCATGCAATCACACAAGTACATTGAAACTAAAATAAATTTAATTTATTATATTAATAATGTGTTATTATTACTACGTGATTCCACTAATTTTAAGGTGTATGATTATTACTTATTATACTTAATCTTTATTTAGTAACAAGGTATGAAGAAATGTAATGGTTTTTAAGTCTCAGAAGTGGTACTATAAGATAAAAATATTACATATTAAATATTAATGTAAAAATGAGCGAATCTTGTTAAAAATTTGTATTTAATAAGCATATTTTTAACTATCAAAATCAAGTGAAATTATTACAATTCTAAATAAAATGTAAATTAAAATATAATTAAATATATTTTTAAAACAAAAAAAATATAAATACATAAAAAAAATTTCATCAAATTAATTTAATGCGATATTATTCATTATATAATTTCATCGTATACCTACTGCATTCGTGCATACAATAATACTAGTTCGTATAAAAAATATGGATTTATATATATATATATATGTATGTATGTATGTATGTATGCATGTATTAATTATACACTAGGCTTGTGGGTAGACAAAAATAAATTGGCTATATAACATGAAAGCATTTGTGATATTTACAATGGCAGGGTCAAGTCACCATAGATTGTTCCAAGCTTTCATGCAAACACCCCATATCCCACGCCCATTGTATGATTTTGATCTTAATTTCATTTCATCAATCATATCAAGCAAACAAAATCATTACAAAGGTATGGTTTATCATATATCAACTCCTTTATTGTAAATATTCCTAATTTTTTTATTACAATTTTTAACTTGTATTCGAAAAACTTGGACAATGCAATGAGAAACAGAGAACTGAAAAGTGTAATAAAAAAATTGTGATTATAACCAAAGAGTCTGAGGGGAAGTAAGGTAAAATGCGTGTAATTGTCTAATTTTTGCGTTCTGATTTCGAACTCTGCTCTTCTATTGCAATAAAATAGATATGACTCATGGGGCGGAGACTCTTGAAATTCACACGTTCTATGGAAATATTATGCCGTCTGAAAGCTGCAACTGTTGATAGTCACGCTTGGCTGAACTAGTCCGATGAGATTCTTGTCGTTGACCGAGTAAGTAATGGAGTTGTGTTGTGTTCTCTTTTACGTTCGGTGCATGCTTGACTGGGTCCAAAGTAAACGGGTGCGACAAACAAGTGAGCCAAAGCACGCCGCCGGCTCCTTTTTCCATCCTTGCGTGAGCTTGAAGTATGGGATTTTACTGATGGGATCCTGTTGAAAAAAGTTCAGAAGAAAAAAAAAAAAGGTTGTGATTTAAAGCAGATATTCAAGAATCTGGTTTGTCTCTCATTATAATCTTCTGTTTTGACTATTATCTTGAAATGGGTTGGGACCATTTTTCTCAATATGACACTGGTTTTGTTTTGGTTTGGTTAAAAATGGTGGAAGAGGAAGAAGAGAAAATCATGTTTTGAAGGAAAGAGTGAAAGTTTGAAGGTCAATGAAGAAAAGGGTTCTTGTTCTTGTTCCTGTTCTTTGTCTGGTTTTGATGATTCTGGTGATAGCTGCTTTTTTACCGATGATCTCTGCTAATGAGGAAGGTTTGTGGTTTCTTGTTACCGGTTTATCATGTTAATTTTTCCTTTTTTTTTTCATGGAAACATGAGCAATTTGAGGAATTTTTTATTGGTATATGTGATTATGGTGGAGAGGAAAGGCCTAGATTTTCATGAATGTGTTATTGCCAATATTTGTTACTAATCAAATTAGTTTGTGAACTGTTTGCTATTAATTGAAGAAATTGACTGCCATATTACATATGCATGCTTAATTTGGCTTTCATGATATCTATAATAGCATGTAAATCCAAGATTGTGGTGATGTTCTTCTTATCAAGCTTGTGTGCTCTAGTTATGTAGTGCTTGAGTTTGTGTAACTTAATATATTCGTTTGCGAGGAAAAAGAAGAAAAAAAAGATGGATAAAGAAATTGCTGCTTTGTTTTGCTTTGCACCAATTTCATTTCTTAAGGCTTGAATAGTTTTAAGCGACAAAATATCTTGTTAGCAAGAGTTTAGACTGCCTTAGTCGAACGGGAAAGAGCCAGGTCTAGTGAAAGGACATAGTCTGTTTTTAACGGTAAAGTATTTGGGGCAAAGCTATTTTGGTTTGTTTTGCACATAATGAGGTTGACAGTTTTGGGAATTTGAGTTGTAGATTTTAAGAATTTTAAGTATGTATTTTCGTTTGTACTTTTTCTTTTTTCATCTAATTGATTGCCTCCTTTCATCAATTGCTGGAAATGATTTCACCAATTCAAGATGGTTTTCCTTCCCTCTTTTTTATTGCTCTTGATATGATAATTTAAGACTGGCCTTTGCTGTGGAATTTAAGCTTGTTTTTTGCAATTGTCACTCTCTGTGTAAGCAGGCAATGCTTTGCATGCCCTTCGGTCCAATTTGCAAGATCCTAACAACACTCTGCAGAGTTGGGATCAAACGCTTCCAACTCCGTGCACATGGTTTCATATTACCTGTAACGATGAAAGCAGTGTGATAAGAGTGTAAACACCTTCAATCATTTATTGATATCTATTTTAAGCAAAACAAGTGATTGTCGCAATCTTCCTCAAATATGTTGTGCCCCTTGCAGTGATCTTGGAGATGCATCATTATCCGGTGAATTGGTGCCAGACCTCGGCCAGCTCAAAAATTTACAGTACCTGTAAGTTAGCCTTCGTTTGGTTTCATACTTAAGTGAATATTTTCTTTCCAAGGATTATTACATGTATAGATGTATTACAGGGAACTTTATAGTAACAACATAAGTGGACAAATTCCAAGTGCTCTTGGGAACCTGACAAACTTGCTGAGCTTGGATCTTTACATGAACAGTTTCACTGGTCCTATTCCAGACACATTGGGCAAGCTGACGAGACTTCTTTTCCTGTATTTTCTCTTCCCCACGCACTAAAATTATTATCTACTATAGGCCTTCCTTTTTCTTTTCTGAGGTTGTGAACTCTGTTTAGTCGTTTATCAGAAGGCTAATTGCACACTTAGAAGCAAGAAATTGATGCATAATTGTGCAGTATCATTAGTAAATATATTACTAGTTATGTTTTCTAAATCATAGAGTAAAATTTTCACTATGTTTTGGGTGTTTAGTGGGTTACAAATTGCTTACAACTTTGTGATTCACAATTTAACTTCTTACCTTGAATGAGCTGAGCGCTTATGCATCAATAACTTGTTTACAATTTTTTGACCAAACTACCTTGTTTCAAATAAGAAAAATTGGAGATATGGAATTGGATCATCCTCAATTGTTACATATTTGTTACAAGTTTAGAGCTGCACGGTCGTTAAGATTTTTTTGCTTATTTGCTGAATCTGATCATCATACTGTAATTCTGGCGTTATTGGAGCTTAGAAGTGCCTTCTTTTATACTTGTGTGTAAGGATAGCCGACTCAACAACAACACTCTCTCAGGTACGATACCTATGTCGTTGACAAATACTACCAACCTGCAAATCTTGTGAGTGCCTAAGTTATATGTTTGTTTTTCTTTTCTTCTTATTCTTTTTTTTTTCATCTAACATTAGCATTACTCAATGTTCGCTGCAGGGATTTATCGAACAACCATCTATCAGGGCCTGTTCCAGACACCGGCTCATTTTTGCATTTTACCCCCATCAGGTTTTGTGTGGATAAATGATGTACACAGTTTTTACCTTAAATGAATACAGACTAAAAGAGCTAATTCTTGACCTGTTTTCAGTTTTTCAAATAACTCAAATCTTTGCGGTCCAGTTACTGGAAAACCTTGCCCTGGATCTCCACCATTTTCTCCTTCACCTCCTTTTGTTCCGCCAACATCTGTTTCTCCTCCAGGTAGTCTTTTATTGTTCTTATATATCAAGATTAGTTTTTATTGCCATAGAGTTGTCAATCATGCCGTGCCGAGCTGGCCTGAATCTAAAAAAAGTGAAGCCTATTTGTGTTGACTTGTGCTGAAGTTCAGACATTCTTAAAAGAGTAGTTTGGATTGCTTCTTCAAACTTATGCCGGAGGACAAATGCTATTTTAACAAATAGGTTTTAGAGAACTGAACAAATGTTATATGTCTTGCTTGTCATTTCAGAAAATAGTCCCATTGCAGCAATTGCTGGGGGAGTTGCCGCTGGGGCTGCTTTACTTTTTGCTGCCCTGGCTGCTGGGCTTGCATATTGGCGGCGAAGAAAACAAGAATTTTTCTTTGATGTACCTGGTTAGTATCCGATCTCCAAGAAGAATTCTCATTGAATTTTCAATTGGAATAACATTTTTACTTGGTGTATTTCTTCAGCACAAGAAGATCCGGGAGTTCACTTGGGACAACTGAAAAGATTTTCATTGCGAGAACTGCAAGTTGCAACGGATTCTTTTAGCATCAAGAACATCTTGGGCAGAGGTGGATTCGGTAAGGTGTACAAGGGACGCCTGGCTAATGGCACATTGGTGGCAGTGAAAAGACTTAAAGAAGGCCGAACACCTGGTGGCGAGTTGCAGTTCCAAACAGAAGTGGAGATGATTAGCATGGCTGTGCACCGGAATCTCCTCCGTTTATACGGTTTTTGCATGACTCCAACTGAACGACTGCTTGTTTATCCATACATGGCTAATGGAAGTCTCGCATCATGCCTAAGAGGTACATTTTGTTTTTCCTCCTCATCATTTAGTTTAACACCAGACTTTCCTGCAATTTCACTTTTTAACTCTGTATGATCGGTGGACCGTGTCCCTTCCACTATGTTCTTGTAGAGCGGCCACCAGCAGATCCACCGCTTGACTGGCCAACTAGGAAGAGAATTTCAATGGGGTCTGCACGGGGTCTTTCCTATTTACATGACCATTGTAACCCAAAAATCATTCACCGTGATGTAAAAGCTGCAAATATATTGTTGGACGAGGAATTTGAGGCTGTTGTCGGTGACTTTGGTTTAGCTAAACTTATGGACTACAGAGATACCCATGTCACTACTGCTGTACGTGGTACCGTTGGACATATAGCCCCGGAATCTCTCTCCAGCGGGAGGTCATCAGAGAAGACCGATGTTTTTGGTTATGGTATCATGCTTTTAGAGCTAATCACTGGACAGAGAGCATTCGATCTTGCTAGGCTTGCTAATGATGAAGACGTTATGCTCCTCGATTGGGTATGTAATGAACACACCATCTCCAGACATCTGAGCTTGATTTGCTAGCTTCATAATAGACTATTTTTTTCCGTCAACTGGCTCATTCCTCGCCAGCCTTGGGACGTTAGCATTTTGAGCCCCGAAATTTATCCGGTTTATTCATTCATAGAAACACAAAGATTCTTGCTTTATTTCTATGAATTTTCTTTCCCACTCCTTCCTTAGGCTGAGTTGACATACATATCTGGAATTTCTCAGGTTAAAAATATCCTAAAAGAAAAGAAATTAGACATGCTTGTGGATCCAGACATGCAGAACAAATACGTTGAAACCGAAGTCGAGCAGCTTATTCAAGTAGCTCTTCTCTGCACGCAAAGCTCCCCGGGGGACAGGCCTAAGATGTCGGAAGTTGTCGGAATGCTCGAAGGCAATGGCTTGGCAGAAAGATGGATAGAGTGGCAGAAAGATGAGGCTATCTGCCAGGTACTTGAACTTGGTCCGCCACAGAATACTGTATGGACGGTTGACTCCACTGCCAATCTTCAAGCCTCCCAATTATCCGGTCCGCGTTAACCTTAATCGGCAGACATTTAGCAGATATCGTATGATTTGTAAATTACATTTCAATTTTTTAAAAAACAAAAATAATAATAATTATACAGAAATCAAATTTGAGGATATTTTAATATTTAGATTAAACGAACTGGGTTTGATGCGACAGCGTTAAACAAGAAAACTGTCCAAGACAAGTCCAAATGAAAGTCCAGACAACCAGATTTTGTGGCGAGGAGAACTACAGAACACTCTTCAACCAATCAGAGTACTCGGATCTTCACAACACTCGTTTGCCCCGTGTCATCTCTACACCCACCCAAATTCCCTCCCTTTTATTTATTTTCTTAATCTCTGCTTCGCATTCCTTCACTCTCTGTCTGTCTTCCTCCTCTTCCCTCGCACACCACAAAGTACCACTCAGTCTCCGTTCTTTGTCAAAAAATCATGGCGGATCAAAATTAGGGTTTTGTTTTTATCATGTTTTAAACATACCCAACAAAAAAAAAGGGAAAAAATTATTAAAAAAAAATGGCTTCTTGTTCTTGCTCTTCTTTTCTGCTTTTGCCGGAACTCAACTTTCTATCTCCGAGAACGACTCCACGACACCGTATTGCGCCCTCTAAACGTTCTCTTTATAGAAATTCTTTGTATAAAAATTACACAAGATGCAATCTTGATCGGGGAAATGGAATTCGAGCTGGGAAAGAAAATGGAAGTGTTGTAGTTGAAGAGAATAGAGAATCTGAACTGATTAATGGTTTGGAGTTTAACGGAAACGGCGCTGCTAGTAATGGCAGTGTTAATGGTTATACGAATGGGAGTTTGGTGAAGTATGTGAATGGAAATGGTGCAGTTGCGGTGGAAGTTGTGGGAGAAGCCGGGGAGGAAATGTTTGATAAGGAAGATGAAAGGAAGAAGAAAGTTGAGGAAATTGGGAAAGAAGAAGCATGGTTTAAGAAAAGTGGACAAGGAAAAGTCGAGGTATGAATTCATGTTAAGTGTTTATTTGGGGCTTTGTTCATTTAATTTAATTGTGCATTTGACTTCTTTTTGTAGATTGCTAAAATTTGGTAGTTGGTTTTATTTAATTTAGTGAATCTAATTCTTTGGGGCCAAATGCAAGTTCAGTGTTTCCTAGTTTGGTTCTTGTTTCAGCTCAAGTACTATTATTCGCCTTGACTTGTAAGTTTAAGCATTCGAAATTAGTGGTTTCTTAACATGATATTGGAGTCAATTTGATCAAAATTTCTTATGTTTGGACCCTATAATTTTTTCCCCTTAACTATTATTGGGAAATTAGTGGTTACTTAACATGAAATTGGAGTCAATTTATAAGTTTAAGCATTCAAAATTAGTGGTTACTTAACATGATATTGGAGTCAATTTGATCTAAATTTCTTATGTTTGGACCCTATATTTTTTTTCCCTTAACTATGACAAGTTGTGTTTACGTTTTCTTTTGCTTTTATGTTTTTGTTTGATCTACATGACAAGCTTGTTGACAAAAATCCATTCTTGGATCAGAGGGAGCATTTTATACTTAAATTTGCAAATCCCAAGTCCTTACCTATCAGCCTAAGCTTTTAGGATACATGATTCCTTGATATTTTTGTTTGCAATGTACTGATTGTAATTGAGATTCAAAGAGATGGGAGAAGATATGAGGGATGAATTGTGCAATTACACTTGTTGTGCATTTTGTATGGTAATGTCTAATTCTCTGTGGCAGATTTTGCGTACAATTGCCTGTAGGATATGTAGTATCAGAAGCTAATTTATTAACTCATTGACATGCCCATAAAATTTCATTGATGAAAAAGCACGGGCTTTCATGGTTTTTGTTGGAAAATTCAATAGGAGCTGACAACGTTAAGGCTTTGGGCTATCTTCTGACCTTATGTTAGATAGCATTATAACAGTTTATGAAGATAGCTACGCTTTATGGATTGGTTCATCTGTTTACTTGGGACATTATCGTCTTATGGCAATACATGTTGCAGGTTTCTGTTGCACCTGGGGGCCGCTGGAGTAGATTCAAAACCTACTCAACAATTCAGAGGACCTTGGAAATATGGGGATTTGTTCTCACATTTATCTTTAAAGCATGGCTGAACAATCAGAAGTTTACCTATCGAGGTCAGTCACTAATAGTAGATTGATCTTGAGCATAAAAGAATACTGGTTGGGGTTTTCATATGTTACAATGTTTGCCGTGAAAGGGTTAATTTTTTTTGAAATTTATATTAAATTGTTTTTTACCAAATGCCTAAAATAACTTTTAACTTATCAAAATAACTTTTTATTCATCCCAATAGCAATTCCAAACTTATTAATGTAATAGAACTTCTAAGTCTATCTATAATCAGTTTTTAAGGTTTTTTCATCAAATCTGTGTTCATATTGGATGGTCTGTTTTTAATCTTGAGCGAATATGTGTATATATACAAGCAGGAGGAATGACTGAGGAGAAGAAAGTTGTAAGGCGCAAGGCCCTTGCCAAGTGGTTGAAGGAAAGCATTTTGAGATTGGGTCCCACCTTTATCAAAATTGGCCAGCAGTTTTCCACAAGAGTTGACATTCTTGCTCAAGAATATGTTGATCAGTTGTCAGAACTTCAGGTTGAATTTCTATTCTTAAATTTTAGGGATAAATTATGGATTCTTCATTGCAGTTTATGCTTCTTTTGGTTGTATTATAACTTTACAGTGATGATTGCCATGAATGCTGTCTCAAGTTTATATGGCTCTTTAAGGCAGTACTGAATTGCTGATTCTATGCAGGATCAAGTCCCTCCTTTCCCATCAGAGACTGCTGTATCTATAGTTGAAGAAGAGCTTGGAGAGTCTGTGGATGACATATTTGAACATTTTGACTTTGAACCAGTAGCTGCCGCTAGTCTTGGTAACTTTAACTTCCTCCCATATGCTTTCTGATGGCAAGAACTGTAAAATAAGTGAATGAATGTTGTCAAAGCATTCTGTAATTTCACAATTCATTTTAGCCAAAGTATCCAAATGTCCTTTCTCTGCAGGTCAAGTCCACCGCGCAAGGATGAAGGGACAAGAGGTTGTTGTTAAAGTACAAAGGCCTGGTCTCAAGGATCTTTTCGACATTGACCTCAAGAACCTGAGAGTGAGTATTTATTGGTTTACAATACTATGCCTTGTTCTGTCTTAGTGCCATTTTTGGTGATTTAAAGTTGAAATTTATGCTTCTGATGCATCTTCTACTTCCAGGTAATAGCTGAATATCTTCAAAAGGTTGATCCAAAATCAGATGGTGCTAAGAGAGATTGGGTTGCTATAT
Organism: Khaya senegalensis; assembly: GCA_032402905.1. Lineage (NCBI taxonomy): Eukaryota > Viridiplantae > Streptophyta > Magnoliopsida > Sapindales > Meliaceae > Khaya > Khaya senegalensis. The sequence continues at coordinate 7,806,282 of CP135536.1, forward strand.
ATGATGAATGTGCAAGTGTCTTATATCAGGTTGAGCTATCTGTTTTCACATTTTTTGGCTCACTTGCTCATGTTTTGTGGTAGTTAATAGAATGTAAACATTTTCAGGAGATTGATTATACCAAGGAAGCTGCTAATGCTGAACTTTTTGCTAGTAATTTCAAAGACATGGATTACATAAAAGTCCCAACTATATTGTGGGAATTCACCACACCACAGGTCAACAAATGAGTTTTCATTCTTCTTTTTTTCTTTTCTAAATCACACACAGCATTTTATTTATTTATTTTTTCATGCATTTGTATGTAGGTTTTGACCATGGAGTATGTGCCAGGGATCAAAATAAACAGGATAAAATCTTTAGATCAATTGGGTGTTGATCGAAAAAGGTTAAGACAATCCCGTTACTAATTCTAGTCATATCATGCTATGGTGCTGTCATCTTTTACTTCTGCTTTCAACACTAAGCTGATCAATAATTTTTTTTTTTCAAAAATTATGTTATGCAGGTTGGGTCGATATGCTGTTGAATCTTACTTGGAACAAATTCTTTCTCATGGTTTTTTCCATGCTGACCCTGTGGGTTTTTTCTTACTCAATCTTTGTGATATTAAATGTAGCAGTACTCTTTTCTAATCATGATTATGTGATGACATCTACTTCATAACTATCCATAACATGGACGTTCTATTTCTCCATTTTTCCTATTCTGCAGCATCCTGGAAATATTGCCGTAGATGATGTAAATGGTGGAAGATTGATCTTTTATGACTTCGGGATGATGGGGAGGTACTTTCTATACTGTGATAATTATTTACGATAAGTCTTCAATTAATTCTTTGAGCAGTTCGTTGTGGTGACTTTCATCTGCTACATTATCCTTTGTTACAACTCCATGCAGTATTAGTCCAAACATTAGAGAGGGTCTGCTAGAAGCATTCTATGGAATTTATGAGAAGGATGCAGATAAGGTAATTTTGTCCCAAGGTTTTAACATATTTTTTCCTGTATTTCGTTATTTACACTGGCCAAATTCCCAAGTCAGATTCGTTTTACTTCCACCATGAAAACTTTTACCTTAGTGCAGGTCCTTCAAGCAATGATTCAAATGGGTGTTCTTGTACCTACTGGAGATATGACAGCTGTCCGACGAACAGCACAATTTTTCCTCAACAGGTGATCTTGATGAAGGAAAAAAAATTGCAGGCTTGTCCAGTTTCTTGTTTTTTAGGGGAAGAAAAAGTTGGCCAACATTGATTAAGATTTTGCCTGGTTGGCAATCAAATCTGTGGAACCTAACCAAAATTACAAGAATGTTATGTCCACTATAGATGGTCCTTTAATTCTAATAATTTTGTGACAACAAAATTCATAAATTCAAACTTCACAGTTTTGAAGAGCGCCTTGCTGCACAAAGAAAAGAGAGAGAAATGGCAACAGAGGAACTTGGTTTTAAAAAGGCATTGAGCAAGAAGGAAAAGATAGAGAAAAAGAAGCAACGTCTTGCTGCAATTGGTAATTGACTTCACTTGATTTCATATGTATGATATGGTTTTGCTGTTGGCTAGATTAGAGGTACAAAATGCATGGTGAAGCACTTGGAGACTTTTTTCTATCATAATGTTTGCTATTTACAGTTGTTTCAACCTCCTACCAGGGGAAGATTTATTAGCCATTGCAGCAGATCAACCTTTCCGATTTCCTGCAACTTTCACATTTGTTGTTAGAGCATTTTCAGGTATGTGTGATAAGTTTGGTATTTTTATTGCTACTCGTTAATCGACAATAACCTCAAAATAGTGAGGAAATTTTTTCCTGCAGTGCTGGATGGCATTGGCAAGGGCCTTGATCCTCGGTTTGACATTACCGAGATTGCAAAACCGTGAGTGTGTTTGAGCCACCTCAGTTTTTTCAAAATCTTTTCATCTAATCTTCATGAAATTTCTTCTTTATCTTTCATTTGGAGGTATGTCTGACATATCTTGCCTGCTTTCCCCTTTAGCTATGCACTGGAATTGCTGAAATTCCGTGAAGCTGGAGTAGAAGTTATCTTGAAGGCAAGCTTGAATTATCTCGACTCTACTGGGTTTTTTATACTGCAATATCATGGTTCTGTTTTCATTGTCTATCATTTTTATGTTTCAGGATTTCAGAAACAGATGGGACCGGCAATCTCGTGCATTCTACAACCTATTTCGGCAGGCTGACAGAGTGCAAAAACTTGCTGAAACCATCCAACATTTGGTGAGTTTATTTTTTTGTCTGGACTTATAATTGGCATGGTTCATATTATGAGTGCTGTTTCACTGATTTAATTTAACTATTTGTAGGAGCAAGGTGATCTGAAGCTTCGAGTCCGAACTTTAGAGTCTGAAAGGGCGTTCGAACGTGTTGCCACTGTTCAAAAGACAGTGGGGAGTGTGAGTTTAACTGGCTCATAACATAGTGGACAAATCTTATTCATATGCCTTTTTTTCTTTACTTTTTCTGGCACCCTCCTTTGATCTTTTCTTACCTGTCTTTTTTTCACTAAATAACACTATAGTGAAAGCTGAAAAGAGTCAAGAATAGTCATTGCATTGATTCTGTACCTTGTTTTTGTCAGAATAATTACTTGTTTTGAGTTTATTAAGACCACATTGATGGTTGTAGATTCAATTACTTGTTTCAAAATGGTAGTTCATTTACACTGGTCCAGAGTTGCTTCACATAAAATTTTTAGTCAGATGAAGAAATTAGTTGTCTACTTCTCATAATTTCTCTCTCTTGTCAGCAAGAAACCCATATCGGCAACTTTCTAAAGTGGTATAATGACAAAATGTGCACGTTTTTATGTGATTATACTGATTGTTTTCAACATGTATGAATGTATGCGTGTAAGTAGTAATTTGGCCAAGAAGTTTGTCTATGTTTGCATAAGCACTGAAAGAAGTGCTATGAAATTTTGGATACTTAGGCTTATATTTTGTATATAATTGAAAATTTTGGAATCATACTTTTTTAAGCCTGGATAATCACTTAATTATTATTTCTTTGATCAATCTGTAGGCTGTGGCTGCTGGAAGCTTGGTAAACCTTGCAACAATTTTGTATCTCAATTCCATTCGAGTAAGCCATCTGTTTTATTTCTTTGATTTATGCAGTGTTTAGCGTATTTGGTTATAAAATTATATTTAATAAATTGTTCAATTTTTTATCTACTGTAGGTGCCAGCCATTGCAGGTTACGTCGTTTGTGCATTCTTTGGCTTCAAAGTTCTCTTTGGAATGATAAAGGTCAAAAAATTAGACCAACGAGAAAAATTGATAACAGGAACTGCTTAACTGATTGTTGAGTAAAACTTCGTGTGTACGTATTTCCATCCTAACATGCAATGCGTGCTTGTGATTTTCATCAATGCAGCATTTTACAGATTGAAACTTTATGTTGAGATTCTTGCAATCCTGATGCCATTCCTTTCTACAGATTCATGGAAACTTAAACAAGGGCGGAAGTTCATATCACACGAAACTCTCAGATGACAACTCAACCTCGCAACCAGTACTCAAAAGTAAGTGAAACCATAGGAATGTGTTCGTTTAACATCAAACCGGGGCAAAACCTCCAGCTTGTGTAGACATCGGCAGCACAAACAGACTGCATTTTCATGCTTACAGGGAATCATCCGTGGAAATATTCATTAAAACGAGTGTTTTGAGGTAGTAATGTTCCACAATCTCCATTCTCTGGCTGATCACCTTATACCTACATATATATGAAAATCTTTACCCTCATTGAGAGTATAGAGTTGTATTCTGCACCAACTTGATGATCAATATTATCGTTGTGTAGCCACCCATCAAAATTATTCAACAAGAAGATGGGCTGTCCATTGTTTGTAACATACAGGAATTGTCTTGTCTGTAAAGGGAATCAAATTTTGGTCTCCTGACAAGGTACACTTGAGACTTGTTTATCCGGGTCGGATTGGGCCCGGACTAGAAATCTTCAAAACAACAATACTGTAATTTGGTGTAATTGTGCTTCTATAATTTTAAAATTACAATAATTAAAATATTTAATTAGTATAATTATTACTCTAATTAATAATTTTGTTATTATTTAAATGAGAAAAAATAAATAAAAAGAAAATACAGGTAAACATGGTGTGGGAAGCGGCAAGAACACAGAACACAGCTTTGCCTTGGTCTGAATGCTATTATTATAATTCACTACAATTCTGTCTTGTTTTCTTCTTGTGACTTTTGGACAGCACATTGAGTATTTGTCTTTATACATAATACAAAAATATTAAATTAAATTAATAATTTACTAAGATTCCACCATGTTCTCTTGTACTTTTACACCAAGAGGCTGGCAATTAATTAATATTATTAAGATTATCTTAAAATCATACTGGTCTATATTCAGACAGAATAAATTAATAATTATTTTTACAATAAAAATTTTATTCAATATTTTTTTAAAAAAATTAATAATTTTATTTTATAATAAATTTTATTAAAAAATCTATTTATATCTTTCTTGAATTTTTATATTATTTATAAGTAAAATTTTGATTTATTTATTTTT